>JAKUCV010003768.1:108504-128785 GCA_028386065.3 Turnera subulata
AGTGTACCAGAAACGCGAGAGGGAGAAGAGAACGAGAAAAGAAGATGAGGGGAAGAGAAGAGGAAGCACGAGGGAAGAAGGAAGGGAGAGAGAGAGAAGAAGAGGAAGAAGAAAGAGAGAGAGGAAGAAGGAGAAGGGTAGGAGGAGGCGGCGGTTTAGAAGAGAAGAGATGAAGAAGAAAGAAAGAAAAGAAAAGTGAGAAGAGAAAAGAAAAAGAAGGGAAAGGAGGGGTGACGGCTAGGGTTTGGCCGCCCTAGTGAACGACGTGTCGTTCCACTAGGCGCGGTCAACCCCCGGTCAACACGTTTTTTTTTTTGTGTAAAGCCAAAACGACGTAGTTTCGAGAAAACCCACGCTAAACCTCACGTTTCACCCCGATTTCGAATCCGTTCACCACGGGACCCGAACCATGACCCATACCAACTCAAACTCGACATTTCCAAGACATATTGATTTATTTCTTCAACTAAAACCTCGAAAATACCCCAAGGGTAAAATTGGAATAAAATTTTGAAAATTCCGAAAAAAAAGTCGAATTATGAAAATTCGGGGCGTTACACATATGATCATAAAATCTCCCCATTGGTTCATGGTCATGAACCTAGTATCTTCTACCTTCGGACCATTGGTTGTACAGTATTTAATGCTCCACCACAGCATAGTAAAACCGGTCCTTTAAAGAAGGCAGGGAATCGATGTTGGGTATAAAAATCTCCATTAGTTACAAAGTAGTTGAAAACATTAATTTGAGATTGGAGACATATTTGCTTAAAGTGTTTACCCAACATCAGAGGGAGGAAATAAGCAGCTGGATCAAGAAATAATTAAAATTTTATTCAATATCTATTTTTGATCCACAAATGAATTAGTGTGAACCTGAAGTTCAAAAGTTGATTCATTTGCAAAATTTTGATAAGTCAATTGCCAGACAAATTTATTTGAAAATTGTGACCATACCAGCTGCAAATGCTCCTACTCGAAATAATATTCCAGAAGAACAAGTATAGTATGCAAATGAATCTAAAGTATGCCAGAAGCGTAGAATATATTTGGTTCCCAAAGAAAACAGACATTCTCGATAGAGAAAAAGGAGCAAAAGTGATAAGATGGCCCCAGTATGAAAATAAGACCTCCAGTAGAGGTCAAATTACAAGTCCTCCTGAAGAGGTTGGTTTTTCTGACACAATTGATAAAGTTCCAGAAGTAACTCAGGTACCTGAAATAAATGAAAATGATGAGATCTCAATTACAGTGTCAGGAATAAGATGGAACCGACGTAAAATAACCGTCGACGGAATACTTGTTTTATAGCGCTAAAAAAAATGAGGATCATGAACCTACATCTGCTGGTAAATGTAGGCGCAGAATGATTTGGCCAAAATAGAGAAACGCAATTAAGGTTGTGTTGGACTCGCTTATGAAGCGAGGAATTTTTCCGGACCTGTAGTCCATACACCAAATGGTGAAAAATCGGTCGGCCATAAAATGGGTATTTGTGCGGAAAAGGAAATGAAATAGTGGGATATAAAGCACGGCTTGTAGCACAATTTTTTAACCCAACGACTCGATATTAATTGTGTGGAGATATACTCCCCTGTGGTGGATGCAATTATGTTTAGTCTGCCATTATATGAAAAGAAAGTAGAGATGCATCTAATGGATGCTCTTATAGCCTATATTTATATGGATCCATAAATCATGACACATACATGAAGATCCCTGAAGGATCTAAGTTGCCTAAAACAAGGAATTCTCGGGAATATACAAAAATTAAGTTGATCTTCATATAGTTTGAACCAATTTGGCTATTTATAATGATTCTTGCATATATGTTCTATATGTTTTACTTAATTCATGTGTGAATTTATTATAGTCATGATTAATGATTTAGATACTATTATTGATCTAAATATTTTTGGAACTCCTGAAGAAGCTTCCAAATACCGTGCTATGTTTGGTCCTGAAGTACCCTATCAAAGTAAATTTATATTGTTTGTAACCTGAAGCCTGAAGCTATTGCCATAAGTCTATTGGCAAGATATGACTGTGTTCTTACCTTCGGGATATAATAGATATGGTCTTATATTAACCCTGTAAACCCGAAAAGTATATAGTTGATTTTCCAGATACAAGCCCTTTTGTTTGATCCACATAAAGCTCAGACGGACATCTGCTACAACTTTACATGTGAAAATGCTATATCATCAGGACCACAAAAGCAAGAGGGCAAGGAAGATGCTCCAAAATTATGAAGATAATGCTACCTACATTGCCCAATTAAAGTAGTGATGTATCAAAAGTGATCAGACAAGCAAACGTCACCAGAAGTTGTCAAGGATGGTCGGCATGCAACAACATCATGATATCAAGAGAGGCTAAAATGAGGGGGAGTAGAATACGCACTGCACTCTTTTTTCCGTTCACCAAGTTTTTATCCCACTAGGTTTTTCTTGGTAAGGTTTTTAACGAGGCAGTAATACCAAAAGCGTATTCTACAGTACAATGACATTCAAGGGGGAGTGTTATAAAATAGTGAAAAATGTGAATGTCATTCTCTACCTACCTCTCATCTTTCCCCATATATTGTGTATATCCCGACACAGAAAATTGTAGTAGATGACGAGCTGCTCCTCCCAGCTCTTCTTCCTCTCCATTTTGTCTTCTCCTTCTCTATTTTTCAGTCATTAATCTTCATCTCCAACAAATGATTCACAACAATATTTCTATTGTTTGGGATTTATTGATGGGTAGAATCTTTTTTCCTATGTTGGTCTTGAATCTCTTGATTGGTGAGGAGAATGAGCCAGCAATTGCCAGATATAGTTAGACAGAAAAGTTGGTAGGGATTTGATTGCCAGTTATCATTCGGGAACTCTTTTGTTCTTGGAACCAATTGGTTATCAAATTCAAAATGATCGCACCATCATTAACATAACTAAGCAACCCCATCTTCGTCCGTTTTGTTTGCCTGTCTTGCATTTATTAAGGGTGTACTATAATTCACTTACTTGAACCAAACGAGTTTTCCTCCTTTTTTTTTTTTTTTTTTCCCTGATGGCCTTGTTTTAGAACTACGATGAATCTCCAGATGTGTGGTAGTTTCTTGAAGGTAAATCTTAGGGAGCGGGAGCCAAGCCAACGCAGCATACCCACAAGCAAATTAGTCGGCCCATAATCTTGCGAGTTGCCTTGCAATTTTTTTTTTGGTACATAGTTGCCAAGCATTTTTGTCTGCATAATTTGTGGTGTCAAATATGCATAATCAATGGCAATTTAATTAGACTTCCCAATCTGCCACTATTTTGCATAATTTATGCAGCCTGTTTATATCTTCAGTTCTGAAACAAACTTGTTTGGTAATTCATTATTAATTGGGATTAGCTTCTTTCCGATACATCAAAAAGTTTTAGAATATTGGTTGGAAGAAAAATATATATTTAGGGTGATAGTTAGCCAAAAAATCACAACTCGGGCTGGAGATGCGGGGTATCGATCCCCGTACCTCTCGCATGCTAAGCGAGCGCTCTACCATCTGAGCTACATCCCCATGTTGTTTAAAAATTGTAGAATTTTCTAAATCAAACCAATATCATTGGTTAAATAGAAAAAAATGGTTAAATATATAAATGATTTCCATTCTCATGGATTTGATTATTTTCTCCCACCTAGTCCAATTTGAATGTATGTGGTTCTTATATTTAGTAATTATGATTAATTTAGTCCTCTACTTAATTTTAATTAATTTCTCATGCAAATAGAAGATATAACACATTTTTTATAGAAAATTCTTACATTTTCATTTTCATTTACCTTAACTTGCAACACATCGTCCCACCCAAAAAAACTTACAGCATATCGGGTTTGGTTATTTGGGTAAGTAAAATGGGTTAATCTATTGAAAAATGTGCGATGCGAGCATTTCTAAGAGAAAATGATTAAAACTTAGATAGGGACCAAATTAATCACAATTACTAACTATGTGAGCATATACATTTAAATTAAAATAAGAGAATTAAAGCTCCGAGAGATTAACCTAATAGCTTATCCTCTCTCAACTAGGGTAATGCTCCATTGTCGTTGTCTACCTTTATCTGCATGATCTCAACCCAAATCTCACCAAATCTCATTAGTCTCCATCTATTTTTTTTCGCTTCTGACTGACCGACAATGAAATTGTAGCTATTGCATACCCTTAAAGAATCTCCTACACTCATCACTAACCTTCACGTATCTTTGCCTTGTCTTTACTCAAGTCTACGAGTTGTTTTTTTTCTTTTGTAGTTCAATCTTACAAATCTAGTTTATCACTTATTGCCCTAGTTCTATTGGGAGGGTTGAAGTTGTTGTTCGTGGTGACGTGTTCTAAACGATGACCAAAGAAGGTGCGTCAAAGTAACGCCAAAAGAATTTTGTGGTGAAATTGGGAAACACAAACTCAACCCAGCTTCATGATATCGATGAATTATTACGGAAATGGTCAATAGAACATACCTAGTCGAGAAGGTCTATTCAAACCGTTTCTTCCTGTTATGTACGTTCAAAGCTTATCTGAATAGAATAAGGCAACTTCTGTTGTAAATAAATTACGGTGAATGTCATTGTTACCATCCAGTACAATAGATTTTTACCGCACTCAAATTTACTTCCGGTAAATATTTTATCCCATACACCAAACTTTCACATTGATTTTTCTATCTATCTATCTACCTCAATTGTCTTCATCTTTATTACGTAAATCCATGTGATTTTATTCTTATTATCTAACCTAACTTATTTGTTTTTATCCTTCCATTTTTTCCTTATAAATACCCTCTTCATCCATCACATTTCTACCTTTTTGATCTTCTAACACATTCCTCTCTTCTTACTCCCACATACCTCCTTTAAGCTCCCCCTTCCATCTTTGTATAATTACATTATTTGTTCATTTATTACTAGGTGTATTTCACCTTCAATTTTATAACAACTTCAAACTTATTTTTTTTTTAGGATAAGAGCAATAATTTGTTTTTAGTGCGGTTTAAATTTGAAGAAGACCAAGATAAGAATCTGTTAGGAACTTCTTAGTTAGTGGCCAATGCTTATGTACACTTCCGTAGTCACACATGACTTCAAATCAAATTCCTTTACGTTTGTTTGTATTTTGGATCCAATTATATGAATTATTCTTGGGTTGCCTCTCAACCCCCAAAATTAATCAGATATAAGGGATTTTCTCTACTATAGTAGCTACTGAATCAACTATTGAGAATTGCTTGGGTTGGCGTGGATTCACAAGAGCTAAAATTGAGTTTTTACCTGAACGCCTCCTCATTTCGGCAATTCATATCTATAACGAAGCTGAGTATAAGTATTGGATACAAATTAAAAGTTAAGCACAAAAGGTTGGGTGAGTTTTGCTTCCATCGTGGTTGAATTACTCTCCTACTCTCAAGTATATTACGCTACCCAGGGAAATGCAAAAAGTTGGAGTCTAACTTCAGTTTTGAACCTTAGATACACGCTGAAGAAAATGTGGGCAAATACTACTCAAGAAAGAAACCTGAAATTGCTGGTGAGTTGATAAACAAGGTTGATGATATACCAACGATTAATACACTGGCTTATAAAATGTTGTTCTTAAAGGATACGATGAAGGAGACTAATAAAAATTTGAAAGCAAAGGTTTTATTGATTGAGAAGGTCTTGAAAGTTGATTAAGAGAAAGGAAGAGAACAATAAGGAAATTGCTAGGAGAGTCCACAAGGGGTGGATAAATTCGATGGAGTAGTTAGTGCGAGATATAGATGCAGATTCACGTATTCTATCTACACAAAAGAAGCCTAGCTAGAAGAGATTGGCGAGAACTACACAGATGGTATACCATCCTTTTGATGCAAAGCTGAGTAGAAAGAAAGAGATGGATAGCTGAAGCAAGATTGATGAGACGAATTCATGAGAGGGTAATTCTATGATCAATGTTGTTAAACTCGGATCAGAGGTTGACCCGGTCAGGCCACTGGGTCGCGATTTTTCGAGGTAAATAATGGTTCAGGTTCAACTAGAAATTTACAAAGAAATTATTAATCCGAAAACCCATTAGGGACACGGTTAACCAGGCTTAACCGCCCTGACCGGTCCGAGTTTGACAACGATGGTTATAATGAAGACTATGGTTGGTAGCCTCTCTAACCCAGCCCACTCCGCCGCACAAAAAGTTTGGAGGTGATGAATACATGATGGGAATTCCATATTATCTTTACTGTTTTGTCACCATCCGGTGAAACCCTTTAATTCCCATATTTCAATGTTAAATGTGTTTTTGATTTATTTTCAATCCACAGGTTGGTTCAGAGATATCCAATCACATGAAAAAAAAAAAGACAAGGATGGTGGATTGGTATGGTTGTTAGATATAGTTAGGCTTATGCTCTTATGCAACCTACCGCCTACAGAGAGGTTTTGCCATGTAAGTCGTGCTATAATATCAGAATATAAAACTGTCATTTTGAGAGTGACTGCAAGGAATGGTGTATTTAACTATTTATTCTCAGGCATTTATGTTCTCTGAAAAAAATTAGGGATGAAAACTAAACTAAATTTATTTGATGATATGTTCTCGGAGAAAAAGTAGGGACGAAAACTATCAAATCAAAAGAATACGGGGACAATTTATGTATTTAACCTCAAAAAGGTTGTCGTTTTGACTCATTAAGCAGAGCAAGTACATCAAAGGTAGCATCGGTATAATCCCACCCCAACAAGGAACCAGAACTCCCAGTTTTCCAATTCAAAAAAAACTAGCACTACTATATTACTTACTACAACCACCGCACTAAAAAGTAAACCAAGCTCTGGCATTTCCTCGGAATCCGATTCGCCGCCAATTGCCCCCTTCATGTTGGCCGCCAAGAAACTCTTGCAGAAGGCCGTGCACCACCACCATCCTCAGGTACACATACAAACTCAACTGGATCATTTCATTTTCTTTTTCCAAATAAATAAAATAAAATAATCGAGGCAAATTAATCAATTCCAGAAAACGAAGTCGTAACAGCTTCTTTGTTTGTTTTGGTTCAGGTAAACGTGGAAGACGGAGGGTTGACGCCGGCTGACTTGGACGTTAAAGTTGACGTCCACTACGGCGTCCCGTCCACAGCTTCTCTCCTCGCCTTTGACTCCGTTCAACGCCTCCTTGCTATTGCCACGCTGTGAGTTTGTTAAACTAACTTACTTAGACATCACACCGGTTAGATAGGAGAATATGTTGTTGCTTGTAACTCTACAAAGGTAAACAGAAAAAAGCTTCCTGTTTTTAGGGATGGAAGGATTAAAGTTATTGGCGGCGATGGGATTGAAGGACTGTTCATATCCCCAAAGCAATTGCCATATAAATACATTGAGGTTTGTTAGTTATACTACTACTACTACTCTGTAATTTTTTTTTTGAATAGAGAGAAAGAAATTGAATTCATGGTATGTTTTGGCAGTTTCTTCAAAACCGGGGATTCTTAGTGGGAATATTGAACGATAATGAGATTCAGGTATAGCTTTCCTGTTCTTTTGTCAATAAGTTGGCTTCAAATCAAGGCTTTAGTTACTTACAGTTGTTGAAATTACGGTTACATTTCAATCCAGGTGTGGAATCTGGAGAGCCGGTGCTTGGCTTGTAGTTTACAATGGGAATCCAATATAACGGCATTCTCTGTAATCGCTGGCTCCTGCTTCATGTATAGCATCGACGTAAAATATGAAGTTTCTCATATCTTTTTCCAACTCGCTAATGATTTATTGAGAATGGAAATGGTTTCTTGATGCATGCTTCACTGGGTTTCTATTGGCCTCAGATATATAGGAGATGAATGTGGCTCGGTATCTGTTTTGAAGTATGACCTTGAAGATGCTAAGCTTCTGCACTTGCCTTATCATATATCCGGAAGCTCTTTAAGTGGTATTTTTTAAAAAGTTTTCTGAAACTGCATAGAATTTTCAGTCTTCAACAGCTGAAGCGCTTCTTGCGTGCATGATTCCTTCTTTAGTTGTCTGTTATCTTCTTCTCTCGTATTGATAAATAAACATTTTTTATCATGTGGTTTCCTTTTCTATCTGCACTCCTCTAAAACCAGTTTTAGATCATGCATACAGATCATTTCCTTCTGAATCTGTGTGAGTATCATATTTCTTTTGAATCTTTGCAATGTAAAGTATCCAATATTATGCAATGATGCTTCTCAAATATGTAGCATTTTCTTTCTATATCAATGACTTCCTTGGTTTTACCTTCTGCCGTATTAGATTACTAGTTTTCTCATTCTGATGAAGCTAAATTATTGATTTTTGGACTGTACACACTCCATTTTACTTATTGCAATGCCTTATGCTTCACAGCGGCAGCTGGGTTTCCGTCTCCGGATGGCCAACCAGTAGTTGGCGTTCTTCCTCAACCCTGTTCGTCTGGAAACAGGCAAGATGAAATTTCTTATATCTGCTCCTGCTTCTTTTCTGGTTTTGGTTGATCAATCACAGCAATATCTTTATGTTATCTTCAATATATCAATTTCATTTTATTTCAAGTAATTGTGGTTTGCATAAATATCTTATGTTATTTCCTTCGACATGTATTTGATATTCTGAAACTTTGCTTCTCTTTCAGAGTGCTGATTGCATATGAGTATGGTTTGATTATTCTTTGGGATGTTTCTGAAGCTCGGGTTCATTTTGTTGGAGGTGGTAAGGATCTCCACCTGAAGGATGACATCGTTGATTCTAGAGAAGGAGCAGATGTGAACAGTCCAGATAATGTATCTGATCATGTATTGGACAAGGAGATAAGTGCTCTTTGCTGGGCATCTCCCAATGGCTCCATTGTTGCAGTGGGATATATTGACGGGGATATCTTGTTTTGGAAAACATCAACTACTTCCTCTCATAGAGGTCATCAAAATGAATTGTCAAGCAGCAATGTTGTCAGGTTACAACTATCATCTGCTGAAAGGAGACTACCAGTTATTGTTTTACATTGGTCACCAAGTGATAAACCCAGTAATGATGGTGATGGCCGTTTGTTCATTTATGGTGGTGATGAAATAGGATCTGAAGAAGTTCTGACGGTGAGTTGTGTACTATTGTGGTAATTACCTAATGCATCTGAAGCAGTTGGAAATTATGCATACCTGGGTTTGTTCGTTTTTTAGTCACGAGATGTCTGCTAACATTTAGAGGAAAGAGTATGAGCATAAATACAGTATCTTCCAGTGGTATAACTTACATCTTTTACCCAAGTTCATCCTTTCGGACTGGAGTTTTCCTTATTTCAGTTGGTTAACAGTATAGAGGCCAGTTACAACATTGCAAGGATGTTAACTATGTGCTTATACTCATCAGTCCATCAATAGCTTCAGATTACTGTGCTGCTGTTTCAATTCTCTCAACCACTGACGAAAATTATCTATTGTCTGATGGGTTCTTCAGGTATTGACTATAGAATGGTCATCTAAGCTGGAAACACTGAGATGCACTGGTCGTTTGGACCTTACACTGACTGGCTCTTTTGCTGACATGATTTTGCTACCAAGTGCTGGAGCAACTGGTGTTAATCACAGAGCCGCTCTCTCTGTGTTAACAAATCCTGGACAACTTCATCTCTATGATGGGTCTAGCCTACTTGCCTCGTCATCTCAGCGAGAAACTAAATCTGTCGTCCATGCTATCGAATTTCCTCCAACAGTAGCTACAGCTAATCCACCCATGACTGCAGCTAAGCTCATCACGTTTCCCTCGGGGAGTAACTCATCAAAAATTCTTTCCAAGGTATTTGTGAACCCAACTGGGTTGCCTGTTTCTCCAGTTCAATTACTTCTGGGATACCCCTAATTGTCTTCATCTTTCGTGAAAACATCTATTTCACATCACAGATATCCTCTTCAGAGAATCAGTGCTCTGTACCTTTCCTGGCTGCCAATACAAAGTGGCCCTTGACTGGGGGTGTTCCCAATCAACTATCAGAACATTCGGTTGTTGAGAGATTGTACATTGCAGGCTATCAAGATGGATCCATTCGGTTATGGAATGCTACATATCCTGTACTATCACTTATTTGCATTATTGAAGGCGAGGTTAGAATTTCTTTGCAAAATTTCCAACAACTACTGGATCTTAAGTGATTGATCATGCATTTCATCTTCAGTGAATGCTTATATTACTGGCAGGTGCAAGGCGTGAATGTTGCTGGCTTTACTAGTCCAGTATCAGTTTTGGATGTATGTTTCCACACATTAAATATGGCCATTGGGAACGAACATGGACTGGTCAGAAATGTTACACTTATGTTCTGCATGCCTTTCATTTTCTCCTATCTCCCTATATATGTAGTTTTATGCTTTTTTCTAATGACACCACTAATGTGTAGGTTCGTATTTATAATCTGAATGGAAGCATGGAGAGTGCTAGCTTTGACTTTGTAACTGAGACTGAACGTGAAGGTAAGTGTGATGCACATAAGAGGACTAGGATAGAAGCCACCTTGGTTTCTTGCAAGAAAAGTTTTCATATCAACAGTGTCCATATTCATGGCCAGGTTTAAAAACTTCAATGTTATTGTTTTGTCAAGTTATTGGCGTAAGAATTAAAGAAATTTTTCTTCCTGTCATAGAACTTAATGCATACTGAACATTTGGTTGAGTACGCTGGTTCTAAGCAATTGCTAATGGCAAATCATCAAAAAATGAGCTTGAAATTTTCAGAACGTGATCCACAACGTTGCAAATTGGAGATAAAGGATTAAATGCTCTTGGATTGAGCGGCTGCTTTGTAGCATAGCTATTCTAGGGTGTGCCTGACTGCAGCTTTTATGATACTGAAAAGGCTTTTTTTTCTTTAATGATTTATTGGGCTCATTTCTAGGTGACATTCAGACTGATGCTGAATTGCATTTCATTTTAGCTAAAAGAGAGAGCTCTTTATTGATTGGGGCACTCACTGCAAAAACATGTCCTAGCTTTGAAAAGATAGTTGTATGATTCCACTTGTCTTCCACAAACTAAGTATGTTTACTTGTCTTGTAGTTCACACTTTGCCTCAAGTGAAAGTACCTCATTGCAGAGTTGGCTTTTCTCTTCTCACTTCTCCAATTCTAGCACTTCAATTTACAAATTCTGGAGCCAAACTTGCTGTGGGTTTGGAATGTGGCCATGTGAGTATCATCTTTTTTCTCATTTGCATGTAATCTTTTTTCATGCCAAACTTGATTTTTGTTAACAAAGCTGCATTATTGTTTGGTGCTTTCCTTTCTTCCATAAGATCTTGAATTTGATATTAACCTTTCAGATAGCAGTGCTTGACATGAATTCTCTGTCAATTCTATACATCAAAGACTTGGCGTCTGGTTCTAGCTCCCCAGTAATCTCTTTGACCTCAATAGAGTATGCAAATACCAACTCTGTCCAAGAGCCAGGGCATTCAGAAACAAACAATCTGATCAAACGTGAGGAGGAAATCATGCTTTTCTTAACTAGGAATGCAACTATCAGCATTCTTGATGGTGTTACTGGTAGCATGATCAACTCGCATGCATGGCAGCCTAAAAAGAAATTGAAGGCTATTTCTATGCACGTTATTGGTAAGTTTCTAGTAAATATTCTATTGAAGGCTATATCTTTCATCCTTTATCCCTTTTGGAGAATAGTACTTTTAGATTCTCTTTTTCTTTGTCTGACACAGATGGAACTACTTCAAGGTTTGGCCTAACTGAAGGAAAGCAGTTGAAGGAGGCTGGCAAGGATGTAGCTGTCAATATCAATCCTGTGGTTAAACCTACTACAACAGAGACCGGTTCACATAATAATGAAAGCGTGCCTGCTTCAGGTATTGCATTCACCGGGGAAAGATTAGTGGATTCATTTATTTTGCTTTGTTGCGAGGATTCATTGCGCTTGTACCCTACAAAGAATGTCATTCAGGTAGTTCCGTGGCCTTTTTGTTTTTTTCCTCTGAAGAACTATTTACTCTGTTTTGAGCTAATTGACATAGCTTGTTCAGGGGAACAACAAAACCATTCGTAAAGTGAAACATGCAAGACCTTGCTGCTGGAGTACACCTTTTAGGAGAGATGAAAAAGTTTGGGGAGTAATGTTGCTCTTCCAGACTGGAGATATTGAAATCAGGTGAAAGATCACTGCACTAAGATAGTGCTGCCTATTCCATTTTTTTTGATAGTGCTGCCTTTTAGCATTACCAGCAAAAAGTAAGAAATCTTGCTGTTACCTTTCTTTTGGCAGATCATTCCCTGGTTTAGAATTGGTTAAAGAAATATCCTTAATGTCAATTCTAAGGTGGAATTTCAAGGCAAATATGGAGAAGATGATGAGTTCTGACAACAGAATGATTACACTGGTATAGCTTCCTTTCTATTTTTGAAACTCTACTGCAAGCTTTCTGCTTTAACTTCATCCTTAGCTGTCTCTGTATTCTTGATGATTCAATTGATGATAACCTGACTAATATTTTCCGATTTCATAGGTGAATGGGTGTGAGTTGGCATTTATCTCACTACTATCCAGTGAAAATTGTTTCAGGTATCACAATTATATATTAGTCGGTGCTTTGACAAAAACTACTTGCATAAAGATTTTCTAGTTTGAGTAGGAAGTAAAATCCTTGACAAAAATTGTGTTTCTAGGATTCCAGAGTCTCTTCCTAGTCTTCATGATAAGGTAGTCGCGGCTGCTGCTGATGCTGCCTTAAGTCTCGCTTCAAATCAGATGAAAAAGCAGGTGTTGATTAATAACATTGCTCGTCTACACATTCCTGTGAACCATTATCTTTGCAACTCACTGATGTTCTTACAGGATGTTAAACCTGGACTTCTTGGTGGTATTGTTAAAGGCCTTAAAGGGGGAAAAGCCAACCACACTATGAACACTTCCCCAAGACCTGATTTTACTCATCTGGAAGACATTTTTTCAAGGGCCCCATTCTCACATCCATCTCCATCTGCTGCAGATTGTCAAGAAGTTGTCGAGCTTGATATAGGTTTTGTAACCATCTGGCTTGACCATAATGTTTTCTGCTATTTCGTCTTTCACTGAATGGGTTCTTTGTTGCAGATGATATCGAGATTGATGATCCTCCAATGAGGTCTTTTACTTCATCTCAAGAAGTGAAAGATTTAAAGCAAGGTATTTGTGAATTTCTTAGATATAAGGTGTATTTTTAATTTGTTGATCACTCAGAACTATTAATTTTGTGCTGCAGATAAGAGAACAGAAAGGGAACAATTGCTAGGTGCGACTGATGATATGAAGCCTAGAATGAGGACGCCTGAAGAGATTATGGCTGCATATAGAAAATCTGGGGTAATTGACATCATGGTTTCATAATCAACTTTTCTCTTACCATAATAACTGCTGTTTTGAGGGATGATCTAATCTCTGATATGGTGAACTGCTTCCAGGATGCCTCTTCTGTGGCTGCTCATGCAAGAAACAAGCTTGTAGAGAGGCAGGATAAATTGGAGGTAGCTTCTGGAATTCGATCTTCCATAAGCCACATATAAATTACTTTTAAGTTGGTCAAATGACTCCGATAAGTTCATTTATTTGAAGATGACAATTCTTGGTGGCGTTGATTGGATGCTCATTTCTGCCCTTTATTTTCCTATTTTAGATTTGTCTGACCAAAAAAGCCGACTGAGAACAGCACATGGGACGACTATCTTGCTCCCTTTGATTGTCCATGCGGATAACATTTTTCATGCAATTGTTCCTTCAAAATGATTATGCATTTTAAACTTCCTAACTAAACTTCATTGCGTCCTATTATTGGTCTAGACTTGTTAGGCTATGGATATATCTTGTATTACATGGCCACTGAGGATAATATTTTTTCTGTTATCTGTACCAGAGAATCAGCCAGCGCACCGCAGAGCTTCAAAGTGGGGCAGAAGACTTTGCATCCTTGGCAGATGAACTTGTCAAGGTAATGGAGAAACGAAAATGGTGGCAGATATGAACACGACAAGAGTGCTCCATCTACATGTTGTTGATTGATCATAGCATTTGCTTGTCCTATACCGGCATTTTCCAGCTGATTAGGAAGCGGCATTTTAGTATACACTTGTTTGAAGCTTTGTGCTTTTAGGGAGTGATCCCAGTTCAACATACAGTACATTACGAGACGACAGCGGCTTTTTTTCTTTTCTTTTTTTCATTGTTGTTATCAACCCTTGTAAACAAAAAGTTCCTCTTCTGGAAAGAAAAGGAAAGAAAGGGATCACTAAACTCTGGCAGTTGATGCCCATCTGTTACTCTGTTATATTATTAGAAGTTGATATATGAAAGAATTTATACCATTTTCTCATTTTAGAAGAAGAGTCAACGATGATGTCACCTGGGAACTGTGGTAGCCTGCCATGTTTAATCTTAGGCAACCTACTGTGGATGTGTATGATGGTCGTTCGCCTTAATGTAATGTATAATCCCAGATTCAAAAAGCGACAAGCAATTGCACATGTAAGTGTAGGTTGACTGCGGATACAACATAGAAATTGAAGCCGAGGTGAGACAAAATGTAAAATGCTTGGAGTAGCAAATGTCTCCTGCCCTGCAACACCGTCCTTGTACAATTTTCTAAAAAGAAAAGGCAGGCTCAGTTGAGTAACGGTAGACTGATTTTGTGAAAAATAGAGTGGAAGTCAAACTTTGGCTCTAGCCCTACAAGGTGCTCTAAATTTAGACTCAGCACCGGCTAAATAGTGGGGACTTAATATAGGTTTGTGGAGCTCATTACAGCGTAGCGAGGATGGAGCTTAATGCATGTTCGTAAAGCTAAATTTAAGTACCTCCATCTCCTCCTCCATGACATTTTTATTCCCGAAGTTATTTTCTTTAGTTAGTATAAAAAAGAAAGTTATTTTCTTTAGTTCCACTCATTTCTTTGATCGCATAGTATAAGTCCTTCAACCCTGTCAACCATGTCGCCCCTAGAAGCTGGAAATCATGCAAAAGGTAAATGCCAGCGTTGTTGCTGCTTTCTTATAACGTGTAATGAGTTATTGGTTAACAAAAATAACCCTTGTATTGTAGAGAGCAGAAAGGAAGCAAATAGCCTATCAGGCTCTGATGAAACAAAGCCCCGAATGTTGTCCCCTAAAGAAATCAAAGCTAAATATGGAAGAGCTACGGTAAAGATTGATATCGGTTCACTTTACAACTTCCCTGGCTTCAATATCAGCTTTATAATTTCATGATGTTGGATGTTGCAAATGATACCAGGATACGGCATCCGCGGCATCCGCAGCAGCTCAGGCAAGAGACAAGCTTGTAGAGAGACAGGAAAAACTGGAGGTGGGAAATTAAGGGAAGACTTGGAGTCTTTAGATAAAAGTGCATTTTTGTTTCATCATTCTTATCGACACATAATCTATTATATGCATCAATGGTAGAATTGTTAAGGATATACCATCAACCAACGAGCCTAGCTCAAATGACATCATTTCAATCCTCCTCTTCCTTCATACTGAAGCTTATGTCTTACTATGAGATCAAAAAGACAAAATATCATCCGTAAGAGTCTATCCTGTACAGCTGCTAAACGCATATTTTTTTTGTATCAGAAACTTACGGAGCATTCTGAAGAGCTGGAAAGCAGATCTGCAGACTTTGCATCATTAGCACACCAGCTGTCGAAGAAAATGGAAAACCGGAAATGGTGGAAGATATTATGACAAGGACATTTTTCCCAGATGCCTAGATGACCGTATACCATGCTCCAAATTTTACAGTTAAAATTGTGATCTCAGTTGTAGTTTACTTGACAATTAAGGTGATTAGGTTATGTTGCAACATCTTACATGTTGTATTCAATGTACAAATTAAACCAAATAGTCCTGGAAAACAGGTATATAGACAAACCATGAGTCAAAAGACAAGATGCTAGCTACCACAGCACTATGTTAGCAAATACACGTGGTAACCAAGAACAGATCACATAATTTGGCTTCCGGTTTGTGTCCATTGTTTAGCCTTGTGTAAGCTCCACACAGATACTAAAGCTAGATAAAAACTTGCCAAAAAACTGATAACCAAGAGAGAAATGTTACCGATTACCCTGGTCAATTTGGCATCTAACATGGTTTTCTTTGTTTTAACCTGAGCTTGAACTTCAATTCAGTAGATATACACCAAAAGTTTATGAAGAACCGTAGAGTCTGAAGCTCATGCAAAGGCAAGTCGAAGCAGTCGCTAGGAAATATTACATCATAAACCAAAAAAGAGAATGCTGCCTATAATCTGAACAACAAAAACTAAAAAGAAAATTGAATCAAAAGCTTTCAGGAAAGCTGTAAGCCAGTGCAAGAGCAAGGTACCAATGCCTGCCCCGAGTATTAAAATAGGTGGACATGACATCTCTGAAAAAAACCAAAAAAAGAAAAAAAAAAAAGAAGATAACCATCTTGATCATATGTGTGCATGCTCGCTGCAATTGGTCAGATGTGAACTGTCATTTAAGAAATTCATCACGATCTTTTCTTTCGCGTTTTAGGATCAGATGCCTCCCTAGTTGCCATGAACAATTCCTGTACGACCAAGTTGTCTCCCAACAAGATCCCTCAGCTCAATTTCACCAGGAAACCTATTCTCCATTAGCTTGGAGAAAACCTACAAAGCAGAGGACAAACAAATAAAGATCTTTACCAAACCATAATGCATCACTAAAATTTTGTTACTTTTCAAACAACCAGAACAGATCATTTCTCCCCAGGCGTAAACTTGTGAATCACACTCAAAAAACAAAATTAGGCGTAAACTTGTGAATCACACTCAAAAAACATCATTGCCAACTAACATTGTTACCAACTCAAAAACCAGAAAGAGTTGTTAGAGAACCACAGAATCTTACCAATTCACCGTTGCAGTATACTTCAAAAGCACCAGAGCTCTGGAGGAACGATTGGAAAAAGTTCCCAAAAAGCCAAGTGCTAGCTATACTTCCAAATCTGTTAGCCCGTAAAGAGTAGTACCACTGGGGTGGTGTGGCAAATCCTAACCTGGGGAAGATCTGTTCACCTCCCATTATTATACCAATCACCCCAAACTGAACAACAGGAACAACTTTGCTCAGTATGCGCTTTGGCAGTGGAGGAGGATAATTAGCCAAGATAACCTGCACCCCCGGAAATTCTGATTCAAGCATGTTTTTCATAGTCACAGCAGTTCCTCTGCCAAAAAACAACACAAAACCACACACTTGTTAGTGTGCATACAACCCAAACGATATTTCAACGCATTTGCTCTATATCTTGAAAACCCACGTAGAGCTGATCACAATCAAAATACAATTCTCATTTCCGATATGGCTCCGATCAAAAGACTTGATTTTTTTTTCCTTTTCAATTAGTAGTGGATTCAATAAAATAGAACAGGAATATGATATTACAAGGGAAGGGATGATGGGAAGAACCTGTAAGAACAAGAAGCGCAGAAGTTAATGTTGATGGTGCTGCCAATCCCAATAGTGTTCACTTCTCTTATAGTGCTGGGTTTCTGCAATCACCAAAGATCATCAAATAAGAATATAACTTTAGAAAAACTTGAAAATGGGTATACATAAAAAAGGTCAATACTGGTGAAGTTTAATGAACCTGAGTGGGAAACTGAAGGTGGTGTTGTTGTTGGGGTTTGGTCGGGAATTGATTAATGTTGTTGTTGGGTTTTGGAGGAGGAACTGATGTGAAGAGATTTATGATATCTGAGAAAAACAAAAATAGTGGTAACCCTAACAGGAGAAGCTGAGATCGCTGCATTTTTCAACGCTTGGTGCAGAAAACGAGCGATGAAGTCGAGGAAGGAACTGGAGGAAGAAGAAGCAAAGCAGTGTAGTTTTATAAATTTGTCGTTGAAAAAAAGTTGAATCCGGTTATTATTATTATCTTTTAAACTGGTGGTTTAGTGGAACTGAAGGCGTTGTTAATCTTTGGGCCTCTGGTGGAGGCCCAATTTTTAAGCAGGACCTTGGGCCATAGCTCCCTTGGGAAAACGGAAATGGAATCGGGCGGATATGAGCTGCCTATGGATCTGTGAGATACCAAATAATGGCAAAGTTGCTGTATGTAATTTTCTTTTTTTTTTTATAAACTGCTGTAAGTAATTTAGATTGGAGAAAAAGTTCCACCTTTTATTTGTTTGATCGTTTTGAACTTTATATTTGAAAAATAAGACCACTCTGTATATTATGTACAAATCGGATCGATTTAGTCTGACGTCAATGCTTATCCATCAAAATTAGTGCTACACTGTACTCATGACATGATATTTTACCATTTTGTATACATAGATTAATTAAAATTAGGGGTGAGCAATCGGTCGGTTCGGTATGACTTTTCCAATCACCCTATTTTCCGACCGATGCCGCCCCGTTAAGCCATAGATGCCAATCGGCATGATGCCGATATATACCGACATCGGTACAGCCGGTATGCATGCCGACCGACTCCATAACTTCATACCCATTCTTTTTTTTTTTCCCTTTTTTTCACAAGGTTGACGATTGGGGGAGAGGAAGAAATCGAAGACAGTAGAAAAAATGGAAGAAAAATTGTGAAAATCATCACTGCCCAACAACAAAAAATCCCAAAATCAATCAAAATTGACATAAAATAGATTATACAAACAAAAATAATTAATTCCACACCACCACAGATCCATCATCACAATTTATTAGGAATTGAAAACAACCCTAAATCTATCAAAACACTGCCATCATCTACTACAAAGCACAACAATTCTCGATTGGGATAATGGAGGAAAAGAAGAGAGGAGAGACATTAAAAAACAATGGGAGGAAAAACTTGCCACTCATACTCGAAATTGTTGGCATCGTTCCCTTTCCCGGCCGGTGTAGGCAATAACACGGAGGTTGTGCAAGCGGCGGTGGCGTGCTTGTAAGCGAGAGATCGGGGGAGAATGTAACAGCCCGGGTAAAAATTTTGGATTTTTACCGGACTGTAAAAGTCTATTTACCGAGATTTACTGTTGAATTAATCTTGGATAATTAATTCAAGGTAAATCGGGAGTTGTTTTTCGAATCCGAGTGTTTTCCCGCGCTCGTGATTTTCCCGTGGATTTTTCGGAACTAAGTTGGTATTTTTCGGGTTTCGGAATTTCTCGGAAAATCATACCGGAAAATAACTAAGGAGGTATCTGTTATTTTCTGGTCCGGATCGGATTCGCCCGTAATGCAGACGAACTGCATTATTATTAATCACAAGCTTAATAGTGTTTTTTTCAATTTATAAAAAGGAAGAGGAAGGCAGCCGGTGGAGGGGAAGAGAGGAAAAAAAAAGAGAGAGAAGAGAGAAAAAGGAGAGAAAAAAAGAAAAGAGAGAAAAAGAGAAGAAAAGAAAAAGAAAAAGAAAAAGAGGAAAAGAAAAAGAAATAAAAAATAAATACAGAAAACAGTGAGAGAGGAAGAAGAAAAAAAAATAGAAAAAAAAGAGAAATGAAAAAAAAGAATTTTGGAAAAAACAAGAAAAATAGAAAGAAAAATGAAGAAAATAGAAAAAGAAAAAAAAAAAGCTACAGTGCGTCACCTCCTTCCTCGGGTTACTGTGCACTCGCCGCCGTTCCCCGCCGCAGATCGACGCACCGCCGCCACCAGCAGGTAGCCAACGACGTCGCGACCTCACCCCTGTCGTTACCGTCGCGTTCCACCGCCTGCAGCTCCCTGACGCGCCGACGACCCGGAGGAAACCCACGGATCTGTGTTCCTCCGCCTCCTGCGCCTTCTGCCGTCGCCGCCGCGCTGAGTTTGCTGCCGCCGTGGAGTCGCCCCAGCTTCACGACCCCGCGCCAGCCTTCCCTCGTGTAGCCGTGCCGTCGACCGCCGCTGCTGGGTAAGAACCCGATTCTTCTGGGCGGGTCGCGGCCGGGTCGCGCCCTTCCTGGGTTGGATCCGAGTTGGGTTATTTAATTTATTTTTTTTCCTTTTTCTATATATACATATATATAAGTCTGTTTATATAATTATTTTGGTTTTTAATTTTCAAAAAAAATATATATTCACTTAGAGGAAAATATGGGCAGTATGATTTATGGTTTTAGGGAAAATGTTATATATATATAAATACCTTGAAAATTATGTTTTGTTTTGAAAAATGTTATTATATATAATTAGGGAAAAGATAAATGTTGTATATATATATTCTGAAAATTATAAATACGTAATTAATTTTCTGTAAAATTATGGTAACTGGTACTTTTGGGAAAATATGTAATTATGGTATACATGATTTATATTTCTGAAATAT
>JAKUCV010003768.1:129626-188984 GCA_028386065.3 Turnera subulata
CAAACAGCCAGCAATCAACATCTCAGCAGTTCAATCAAAGCTCACAACAACAACATCATAGCAATCAATCATCCAGCAATATTCATCCAGCAGTTCCATCGAACAGTAAAAATACACAAGTCTAACACGATTCAACAACAACAACAACATCAACAATTCCACAGCAATCCAGTAACAGTCAACAGTCAATCCAGCAAATCAATCAAACAACAAAATGCACACACAGCATTACGGGCACATATCAAGGTTTATCTATCCTCACCTTAGCCGATTACTCAACTCTGAAGGTAATGACCGGTCCAAAGCCGGCTCCTCGGGAAACGGCCCTATATCCAAAAACCTATACAACAAACAATACACTCACATAAATGCACATAAGAGTATGTCATGATGCCAATTTTACGAAATGTACCCATCCCGGTTACTTATCCGTTATTATTATCTTTTACCAAAAATAGTTAACTGTACGTATTTCCGAATATAATTTCGGTACCATACTTTAATTAAAATTCTTTCCAAAATATTTTTATTAATAACTATAATTTTTCCAAAATAATAAATAGTATAATTTCCTAGAGGATATAACATATGTGTATATTTCCCAAAATAATTTCCATAAAAATATTATTCTTGCCAGATTATAATTACCAATATTATTTTATTAGAAAACCACATTCCCCGAAATATAACCATATAAACTTATTTTCTGAAAATAAATACAATTTATAAATGTACATATATGTTTTCCAAAGGTAATAATTATATATTTATTCTCAAAGCTATTACTTTTGTATACCATAAATACATATTTTCAAGAATGGTTAGTTATCATAATTTCCCAAAATATATATACATTTATAATATAAATAGATTTCCAGAACATATATTTATTTATTTATTATTTTTATTTATTATTTTTATTTATTATTATATATCTTTTTTTTTATTAAAATCGGACTAGACCCAACAGTGCTGGCCCAGACCCCTTGCACAGGCCCAACCAAGGTCCAAACAGAACCAGGTGCAGCCCAAGCAACGGACCCAGCGCATAGCCCATGATCCAATCCCTTAGCCCAACAGCCAGTCCAAACAAACCCAACCCATACACACAGCCCAAAACAACCCAGCAACCAAACCCTCAAACCCGCGGGTCAACCCGACCCATCACATCCAACCGGGTCGTCATCTTCTCCACACTCACCTGCAGCGACGGCGGCGGCGGGTGACGACGGGATGACGTGGCAGGAGCGCGGGACGATGGGGAAGGCGCGGCGACGACGAAGGCGACGGCTGCAGGTCGACGCGAGCAAGGAGGAAGAGAGGAATTCCGGGTCGGCGGCTGGCTTCGTCTGGTGGGCGGCGACGATCTGCAGGCGGTCGGTGTGATGCAAGAAGGAGAGCGGCGCGGCGAGGTGTCTTCACTGCCCGTGTCTGACTTGGCTGCTCACGATGTCGCCGGCATCGGGTGGAGAGGCGACCGGTTGCTGTAGCTCGGTATGGTGGAGGTGTCGCCGTGGAGAAGAAAGGAGAGGGAGGCGCGGGGAGGAAGGGAGCGCGGCTGCCGGCGTGGCTTGTTGAGGTGGCGACGAGCTGTTTTGGTGGAGAGGTCGATGGTTCATGAATGGTGGTGTGTTGATGGTGGCGGTCGGAACGGGTGGTGACCGGTTGTGTTGCTTGTGTTTGTTGTTGGTTTTTTTTTTTATATTATTTCTACTTTTACTGATTTGGTTTTTAGATAGTTTGCAGGTACAGAAAAAAGAAGAACGAGAACAAGCCAGGGGAGAAGTGATACTGGTTCTCTTTTTTTACGGAGCAAAGAAATAAAGAGTTGGAAGATGAAGATGATGATGTTAAGGTAGGAGAAAGAAAACAAGGAAAAGCAGAGAAGACAAAGACAGGGGAAGAGAAGCTGTGGCAGACAAAGAGTCACGGGGAAAAGGAAAAAGAAGGAGGGGGTCCGGCGGCTGAGGGAGGAAAATGGAGAAGAAAAGGAAAGAAAGGGAGGGAGGAAAAGTAAGAAAAGAAAGAAAAGAGGTGGGGCCCGCGGCTGAAGGAAAAACCGGGAGAGGGAAGAAACGTTGCCGGGAAAGAGGAAGAGGAAGGAAAAAGAAGGAAGAAGTGTGGGTCGGGGCAAGCCTCATATGGCCGGTCCGGTTTCTCGCGTCGGAATCCCGTCTTTCCGACAAATCCCGTCCCGAGTCCAAAAATATGACTTGGGCTCGAAAAATCCGATTAATCCTCCTAAACGTCGTCCAAGTCTCGGAACTGAAAACCGAGGCTCGGTTAGTTAGGAAGACACTCCCGAGCGCGGGAAAATTCTCGGTTCCGAAAAATGACTACCGATTTACTTCGAATTAATTACCCGAGATTAATTCAACAGTAAATCACGGTAAAACAATTTCTACAGTCCCGGTAAAAATTCAAATTTTACCCGGGCTGTTACAGATAAGAACCGGGATGGGATTATTACGCATTTTGGGCATCATAGCATACCGAATATATGCATTTATGTGTATATATGGTTTTGTGGTATAGGTTTGGATATCGGGCAGTTTCCCGAGGAGCCGGCGTCGGACCGGTCATTATTTTCCGAAGTTAAGTAATCGGCCAAGGTGAGGATGGATTTCCTTCGATGTGTGCCTTATTACTCGGTTATTGTGTTTGGTGTTGTTGCATTGTTGGATGCTTTGCTTTTGTTATGTTTTGGCTCGGGATGTCTATCCCGGTGCTTGTCTGGTATTTTTGGGATGTTTATCCCCGTATCGAATTTCTGTGTCTTTTGGATTAAGTAATAATGGATTAATAATGAATTGTGATGAGGATGTCGATCCTCGGGATTTTGGTTAGGGATGTCGATCCCTGAGTTCGGTTTTTGACGACAGTAATATAATTGTCACGTGGTAAGTAGAGGTACGACCGGATGGTTAGAGACTGTTTTGTGGTGGCCATGATCTGGGTTCATGTGATAAGCATGTCTATGCTTGGGATGTCTATCCCGGTTTGTTATTTTTGGGATGTCTATCCCTGGGTTCTTTTTGATCTGGCACCAGGAACAGGTTGATAACCTGGTACGACCCTAGCTTATCCGTGACGGGGCCCGGAAAAGATAAAATTGGATAATTGGATTTTGTTGAGTCTTTTGGTCGGTTTTTGATTGTTTTTGGCCTTGAGTAATTTTTAGTGTCCATATTGATCGTCTTTCCATTGTCGTGAGCACTTCGGACTCACCCCTCACCTGCGGGCTTTCATCCCGTAGGATGAGTTGTTTCATGTACAGGTTTGGAGCATTCCAGACAGGCTGCGACGTTTCCCTTGGACGGGCTTGGATCCATAGTTTGCATTTATGCATACAGTGTTTATGTGAGTTTAAGTCTTCCGCTGTGCATACTTCTGTTATTATTGGGCCATTGGGCCAGATTTGTTAATTATGTTATTTTACTATTTTGGGCCGTTGGGCCGAGTTATCGTAGTTCACACTGTATGCTGGTCCTATTTTGGTTGGGTTGTCACAGTTCCGGCCTGCGTTTACTGTGAACGGTAAATTCGGGTCGGGGCGTTTATTTTGGTAGCGGAGCGGGCGTTAGGTCTTCTTGGGAAGTCTTTGTGTGTTTTGTTGTCTTGTTTGTATAGTTCGCCCCAGTTGTTTATTATTTTACATCATTTAGTTAGTGCATTATGGATCCAGTCAAGGGACGCCAGCTGTCGCGGAACATACACATATGAGGTAAATGATGCCATAATATGCGAAAATACAAATATTATAAATATTGCTAATATTTTGATAGAAAGGGAAATATTAATATATTGATTGCAAACAGAAATATTACATTGATAATTTATAAAAAGGGGAAATAATACATGGATTTTTGATATTATATAAAAAGAAAATACAATTAACGGTTCGCAACGACGTTGACACGGAAGCTGTTCGCGTCACTGTTGACGTTGACCGTGACTCTGTCGCTCCAAGAGAACCACATGACGCCTCTGTCTCTCTGGCCAGGAATCTCGAACCGGTTAGCTTGAGGGAACCGGAGTGGGATGAGACCGTGATCGTCCCGTGGTTGCCACTGTGTCTCCGTCAGAAGAACCATGTTCGGCTTATATTGGTTCTTCAAGTCCCTCAGGGTTCGCGAGAACTCCTGTGCACGCCTTGCAATTCCTCTGCAATTCCACACCAGTAGCCGTACCTTGGGCCAAGTTGGAGGTAGCCGAGTCATTCTGGGTATGCTCTGGGCTGTCATTGCGAGCTGATAGTAAGCGCCTTGCTCCACAGTCTGGCAAGTGGACTCCAAGTTGAACTCTTGAAGCCTATCCGAGATGAAGAACATCACGGAGTTTGCTGAGCCGTAGTAGGAAGTCCTCAGTGTCCCATGGTCCTCTAGGAAGAACACCTCTTCCATTGGAGTGACGAAGAACCGTGACGAGTAGAGCTCGTCGACGAAAACTAGACGTGGCATTCTGCCGAGCTCGTTCGGCAGCTCCTCAGCACGTTCGTTGACCATGCTGTAAGCCAGTCGGTTCCTCCTGCCAAGATTGGCACCTTCGACGAAGAAGACGGAAGATGGAGCAGGCATTTTGATTGGAACGTGTGGGGTTTTGATTTGAACGTTGTGGTGCTGTTTTCTGAGAGTTTTGTTGCTTTAATGCTGTTGATGTTTTACACATCACCGCTCCTTCTTTTATACACTTTTGGGGAGCGTGATTACCGTTTTTGATTTTCAAGATCTTGCTTTTTGAAATTTACCGTTGCTTGCATTTATTTCTTTACGCGTTTTTCGGACCCATGCCAGAGTTTTTCAGCCTATTTCTATCACATGATTTTCTTTCGCTCTGGCTACCTTGTCCTTTCTTTTTATGGCCTTTCTATATTTTCCTTGCATCTTTTATCACATGCATTCATGACCGTTGGGGCCAGATGGATGGGACCACACCTCGAGTAGAGAGCATGTGCGACGAGTTTCTAGCTGTTCGGACATCGTGGAGAGATACGAGACGAGATAGACGTTTTTGGTTTATGCGGAAATTGTGAACAAGTGGGTGACGTATCTTTCGAGGGACACAGGACGTCCCGTGATCATCGCCGTGCGAGTTAACGGGTATCTTCTTCACGAGGTTAACCGACGTCACCGTTAGTTGTACGTTACGTTTCTCGGGATCGAGGATGGATACGATCGATCCTGAGCGTCGATCATGAAAACGTGTTTAATTTTAATTTCTTTTTTTTTTGATTTTGTTAAATGAGTTTATTTTTAATTTCTTTACGTTTTGATTTTGTCAAACGAGTTTTGTTTTTAATTTCCTTATATTTGATTTTATATTCCTATAGTTGATTTTAGTTTTACTTTGAGATGTTTTATTTTCCGTTAAACATGAGATTTCATAACAAGAAATTTTTTATTTAAAAGGAAATTTATTTTATTGATTTCATAATAGGTTTACAACAGGAGAAGAAGTACTCTCTATGGAGTTACTTGCTTCTCTAGGTCTTTTACAAGTTGTTTTACGTTTTCCATGTGCGGGAAGAGTTCCATGCACGCCAGTTCTATCTGCGCCACCGCCGAGCTGATCTTCTTCAGGGAGAAGTTCAGTTGTGTCAGCTTCTGTTGCGGAGTGCTGCTTCCAGCGATCGCCTTGCCCTTGCGATCTTCAGCCTTCTTGCTGGCACGTTTCTTCCGTCGTTTTGGGGAAACGACCATATGCTCCTGCAGGCCGATGATGTTGGTCTTGAACCGCTTCTTTGGAGGTTCATCATCGGAGCTTGTCGGGAAAGCTTTGCCGCCGATGTAGCTGTTGTTCTCGGAGTCAGAAGTCATTCTTGATCTCAGTGGAGAATCCATGACTGTGTGTGAGTTTGCCAGTCATGAGGTTTGGTATTTATAAGCAGATGAGATGTCGCTTAAGGGTATAAGTGGTATCTCATGTTGAGGTTGGATACCTGGCAAAGTGTGCCAGAAGCTTATCGTGGTAGGACCCACAGATAAGACGGAATTTCGGGGACGAAATTCTTTTTAAGGTGGGTAGTCTGTAACAGCCCGGGTAAAAATTTTGGATTTTTACCGGACTGTAAAAGTCTATTTACCAAGATTTACTGTTGAATTAATCTTGGGTAATTAATTCAAGGTAAATCGGGAGTTGTTTTTCGAATTCGAGTGTTTTCCCGCGCTCGTGATTTTCCCGTGGATTTTTCGGAACTAAGTTGGTATTTTTCGGGTTTCGGAATTTCTCGGAAAATCATACCGGAAAATAACTAAGGAGGTATCTGTTATTTTCTGGTCCGGATCGGATTCGCCCGTAATGCAGACGAACTGCATTATTATTAATCACAAGCTTAATAGTGTTTTTTCAATTTATAAAAAGGAAGAGGAAGGCAGCCGGTGGAGGGGAAGAGAGGAAAAAAAAAAGAGAGAGAAGAGAGAAAAAAGGAGAGAAAAAAAGAAAAGAGAGAAAAAGAGAAGAAAAAAAAAGAAAAAGAAAAAGAGGAAAGGAAAAAGAAATAAAAAGATATAAAAAAATAAATACAGAAAACAGTGAGAGAGGAAGAAGAAAAAAATAGAAAAAAAGAGAAATGAAAAAAAAGAATTTCGGAAAAAACCAGAAAAATAGAAAGAAAAATGAAGAAAATAGAAAAAGAAAAAAAAAGCTACAGTGCGTCACCTCCTTCCTCGGGTTACTGTGCACTCGCCGCCGTTCCCCGCCGCAGATCGACGCACCGCCGCCACCAGCAGGTAGCCAACGACGTCGCGACCTCACCCCTGTCGGTACCGTCGCGTTCCACCGCCTGCAGCTCCCTGACGCGCCGACGACCCGGAGGAAACCCATGGATCTGTGTTCCTCCGCCTCCTGCGCCTTCTGCCGTCGCCGCCGCGCTGAGTTTGCTGCCGCCGTGGAGTCGCCCCAGCTTCACGACCCCGCGCCAGCCTTCCCTCGTGTAGCCTTGCCGTCGACCGCCGCTGCTGGGTAAGAACCCGATTCTTCTGGGCGGGTCGCGGCCGGGTCGCGCCCTTCCTGGGTTGGATCCGAGTTGGGTTATTTAATTTATTTTTTTTCCTTTTTCTATATATACATATATCTAAGTCTGTTTATATAATTATTTTGGTTTTTAATTTTCAAAAAAATATATATTCACTTAGAGGAATGTAACAGCCCGGGTAAAAATTTTGGATTTTTACCGGACTGTAAAAGTCTATTTACCGTGATTTACTGTTGAATTAATCTTGGGTAATTAATTCAAGGTAAATCGGGAGTTATTTTTCGAAACCGAGAGTTTTCCCGCGGTCGTGATTTTCCCGCGGATTTTTCGAACCTAAGTTGGTATTTTTCGGTTTTCGGAATTTCTCGGAAAATCACACCGGAAAATAACTAAGGAGGTATCGGTTATTTTCTGGTCCGGATCGGATTCGTCCGTAATGGAGACGAATCGTATTATTGGACATCACATGTTTAATAGTAATTTTTTTCAGTATATAATGGTGGAGGCAGCCGGGAGAAGGCAGAAGAGAAGAAGAAAAAAAGGAAAGGAGAAAAAAAAAAGAGAGAGGAAAAGAGAAAAAAAAAAAGAAGAAAAAAAAGAGAGGAAAAAAAGAAAGAAAAAAAAAAAAGAGAAAAAAATAAATGAAGAAAAAAAAAGAAAACAGAAACAGAGAGGAGAAAGAGGAAAAAAAAAGGGGAAAAAAAAATAATAGAAACAGGAAATGAAAAAAAAAAGGAAGGAAAATCAGGAAAAATAGAAAGAAAAGAAAAAGAAATTAAGGAAACAGAAAGAAAAGGAAATGGAAAAAAAGAAGAAGAAGGAGAAGTGAACAGTAGCCACCCGGAGGCGCCCCGCACTGTTCACGCGTAGCCGTTCCACGCCGAATCTCGCTGCACCGCCGCCACCACCGAGTTCACCGTTCCGGCGCGATCTCAACCATGCCATCCCCGTCGCGTTCCACCGCCTGACGCGCCGACGACCCGCCTAAGGACCCGTCGGATCCGTCCCCTTCCTCACGCAGTGCCGCCGCCAAGCACCACCGCAGCTGCAGCGCGACGCCGCCGCCACCCTCGCCTCGTCACCACGCCCCTCAGCCGTCGCCGTTCGTCCTGCCGCGTGCCTCATCGTGCGCCGTCGTCAGCAACCCGAGGTGAGCATCCATGGGTTGATGGTGACCCGGTTGTGGTCGCGGGTCGACCCGAATTCGTTATGGGTTGGGTCTGTTGGCTGTTGGGCTTGTTTCGTGGGTTGGGTTTTGGGCGTGGGCCGGCTGTGCAGCTGGGCTCTGCACGGGCCTGGGCTTGGCACTGTGCAGGGTCTGGGCCGGCACTGTTCATGGCCCAGCCCGATTTAATTTAAAAAAAATAATAATAATGATATATATGTATTTATTAATTAACCTGATATATATAATTTCGGAAAAAAATTATATGTTTATTTTGAGAAAAATAATTCCAATTTAACTCTGGTATTTTTGTTAAAATATAAATATATTTACTTGGTTAAATAATTAAGTTGTGTTTTGGAAAACTATTGTTATTTGGAAAATATATATGTATACCTTTGGAAATAATCTCTGGAATTTAATATGTATATTATTTCGACTGGAAAATTATGGTTGTGGTATTTGTATATGAATATGTATTTTGGAAATTAAAGATAATTATATTTTGTGTTGGAAAATTAAATTGTATATGTATTTAGAAAAGATAAATACTATTTATATTTTCTGAAAATTATAAATAGGTTATTATTTTCTAGAGAAAAATTATAGTAATTATAATTTTGAAAAAATTATAATTATCTTATGTAAATATTTTGAAAAGAATTTTAATTAAAGTATGGTACCGAAATTATATTCGGATATACGTATGGATAAATATTTTCGATAAATGGAAATAATAAAGGATAAGAATCGGGATGGGTGTATTTCGTAGTATGGGCATCATGACATACTCTTATGTGCATTTATGTGTGTATATGTTGTTTTGTGGTATAGGTTTGGATATCGGGCAGTTACCCGAGGAGCCGGTGTCGGACCGGACATTATTTCCGAAGTTGAGTAATCGGCCAAGGTGAGGATGGATTTCCTTCAATATGTGCCTTATTACTCGGTTATTGTGTTTGGTGTTGTTGCATTGTTGGATGATGTGCTTTTGTTGTGTTTTGGCTCGGGATGTCTATCCCGATGCTTGTTTGGTATTTGGGATGTTTATCCCGTATTGATTTTCTGTGTCGTTTGGTTCAAATCATAATAACGGAATTAATAATGAATAGTGACAAGGATGTCGATCCTTGGTATTTTTGGATAGGGATGTCTATCCCGGTATCCTGGTTAGGGATGTCGATCCCTGTTATTGATTTTAACGACCGTAATATAATTGTCGCGTGATAGGTAGTGGTACGACTCGATGGTTAGAAAACTGTTTCGTGGTGGCCTTGACCTGGGTTACTTGATAAGCATGTCTATGCTTGGCATGTCTATGCCTGGGATGTCTATCCCGTGATATATTTTTGGGATGTCTATCCCTGGGTTCGTATTTTTGGGATGTCGATCCCTGGATTTGGTCTGGCACCCGGAATGTGTTGATAACCAGGTTTGACCACTAGTTTATCCGTGACGGGGCCCGGAAAAGATAAAATTGGAAATTGGGTTTATTTGAGTCCTTTGGGTCGAGTCTTTTGGTTGGGCTGTTTAGCCCGTGTTTTTGACTTGAGTAGTTATAGTGTGCATACTGATCGTCTTTCCATTGTCGTGAGCACTTCGGACTCACCCCTCACCTGCGGGCTTTCATCCCGTAGGATGAGTTGTTTCATGTACAGGTTTGGTGCATTCCAGACAGGCTGCGACGTTTCCCTTGGACGGGCTTGGATTCATAGGTTGCATGTGTCGCATACAGTGTTAGTTATTTAAAGTCTTCCGCTGTGCACTATTTTGTTATTGTTGGGCCATTGGGCCAGTTATGATATTTTATTGTTGGGCCGAGGGGCCAGATATACGAGTTTTATATTTTGGGCTGTTGAGCTAGTTTTCCGTTATTTACACTGTATGCTGGTCCTATTTTGGTTGGGTCGTCACAGTTCCGGCTCGTGTTTACTGTGTACGGTAAATACGGGTCGGGGCGTTTCATATATATATATATAATACTGTGCCACTTGGCGACCCACCGGTCTCTTAACGAAAAGAAAAAATATTGTGCCATTTGGCGGTTTGCACACATGGTATTTGTTTCCATTTATATGATATAATTTAATATGATAATACTATCTTTATTATTTAGTAAATATTGTATGGTTAAAAAAAGTATTTTATGAAATTTTTTAACTAATCATTCCTAAATTAAATACAAACCTTTAGAATTCCATGATATTAAGACGGTCAAATCAATTTTTGGTCGCTGACCTTGGCCTTGCACTGGATTTGGGTCAGAAAAAGACCTAAAACCGAGAAGTGGCCATGCACTGTCGTCAATCGGGCACCACCAGCAAAACACACCCACTGCCCTAGCAAGTGCTCTCCGGTCTTGCAGGGCCTGCTGACCCTCCTTGGCTGGAAAATTCCCCCTCCTAGTCACAGTTGTCCGATTTTCTATCGGCCGTAAAAACATGGATTTTCGTCGGAATTTCACGAAATTTTAGGAGCATATTCTAGACATCAAGAAACATCTCTCACATTTTTTTAGGAATTTTCTGAGATCCTGGAAGGTCCCGTTCGCCTGCTCAAATATACATGTTTCCTATTAAAATACCACAAAATACTTTTTTGGTGAAAGTTATTCTACCATTCATTGCCTACAAGCACAAAACCTTGAGTACAAAAATAAAGGCATAATACCTAATTTCATACTCTAATTTGTATATTTTTGTCTATTTTGAATTTATAATTGAGTCAATTTAATGTATTAATCTTTACAATTAGGTCAATTTAATATATTGGTTTTCTCGAAATTGTGTTATGATGGTCAAAATTAATTGATGTAACGTCACGTCAACCAATATTATGCTGACACGTGGATAACGTCACATATTGTATTCAATATATCGTTGCAGGTATTTAAGGCCGACTTCTCTCCGATTGCGAAAAAACTAATAACAAGAATTTTGGACCCAAATCTTGCCACTGTACGTCAATGTTATTCATATAATAAGCGCATCATGGCTATTGCTAAGGTCATTGAAAATGTGTGGTTTAGGAAGGGATACAAGCCTTCCTAAAGTTTGAACAAGCAGGGTCATTGAAGATACAGCCTCCCTAAGTTTGAACAAGCAGGGTCATTGAAGATACAGCCTCCCTAAGTTTGAACAAGCAGGGTCATTGATATATTAGGGTTTTCTCTCTCTCTTTCTCAGAGAAAAAACTTTAAATCTACAAATTTGGGGCTGCCATCGAGGACTTTTTTTCCGGCGGTAAGCTCCACCATCGTTTCATTTAGTTTTTTGTTTTCTTCCTTTCAATTTTGTTTGTTTGTCTCACTTTTGTCGGGTTTTAATACCCTTGGGGTGGGTTAGTTTTCTCGTTCAGAGAGCCATTTTCACCTTCTTTAGAGCTTTTTTTTCTCGAAAATAAGACCATGGGAGCCAAAAGCTTAAGCTTTGGAGGAAGATTTGATTTGAAGAGTCGTTCTCTATTTGCTGCTGAAATATACCAACAAGGAAAAATTTTCCCCCACAGGTATGTCTCACCTTCACCTGTTGGCTTGGTGGTTGTGGTACGGACCATACAGGTTATAACGCCCATTACATCTGTTGGTTTGGTGGTTGTGGCACAGACCATACAGCTTATAATGTCTGTGGAGACCTCGTCTTCAGTGTAACAGCCCGGGTAAAAATTTGGATTTTTACCGGGACTGTAAAAGTCTCTTTACAGTGATTTACCGAAAGAATTAATCTTGGGTAATTAATTCAAGGTAAATCGGGCGCCGTTTTTCATAAATGAGGGTTTTCCCGCGCTCGAGAATTTTCCGTGGATTTTACTGACCAAAGTTGATATTTTTCGGGTCCCGGAATCCACAGAAAAATCACACCGGAAAATAACTAAGGGGGTATCAGTTATTTTCTGGTCCGGACCGGACTCGCTCCATAATGCAGACAAGCTGCATTATTGATCGTCACAGGTGTAACAGCATTTTCACGGGTTATAAGAGAAGAAAGCAGGGGAGGGGAAGAAGAGAAGAGAAATAGAGAGAAAAAGAGAGGAAAAGAAAAAAAAGAGAGAAAGAAAAAAAGAGAGAAAAAAAAAAGAAGAAGAAAAAAAAAGAAAATCGAAAAAAAACAGAGTAGAAGAAGAAGAAAAAAAAAGAAAAAAAGGAAAAAAAACAATACAGAAAATAAAAAAAAAGAAGAAGAAAGGAAAAATAGAAAAAAAGAAAAGAAAGAAAAACAATATCGGAAAATAAGAAAAAAAAACAAGGAACACTTGTCACCTTCCTTCCTCCACCAGTCACTGTTCACCCTGTGGCGTTCCGCGCGGCCGCTCGACGCACCACCGACACCATCGAGCTCGCCACGCCGTCGCCGACTGAACGCCGCCCGCCCCGTCGCCTTCCGCCGCCTGACGCGCCTGTGGGAGCCGTTGACCCGCGACAGAACCCGCGGATCCTCTTCCCTTTGCTCGCGTCGCACGAGCCACCACCGTCGCGTCGCCAATCCAGTAGTCGCGCCTTCCGCTTGTCTTTCCTGCCGCGCTCGTCCTCGCCTTCTCCTGCCTCGATCCGTGTCGCCGCCGCAGCTGCTCAACCCAAGGTGAGCAGACCCGCGTTCGACCCGTTTCCTCTATCGGGTCGCGCCTGGGTTCTGTTGAGTTTTGTGCTGGGTTGTTTGAGTTGGACTTGGGCTGGGCATGGGCTCACTGTTCATGGCCCAGTCTAGTAAAAAAAAAGAAAGAAATAATATATATATATATATTTATTTATTTATTTTATGGAAAAAAATAGTTTGGAAAAAATATATATTATTTTGAGAAAAATATAAAAGGTTTTAATTATAGTGTTTTGGATTATATATATATATATATTCCTTGGTTCTCTGAAAATTAAAATAACTATGTTTTGGTTTGAAAAATTAATATTATGTTTATTTGGGAAAGATATATACTATGAAAATATTTTCTGGAGTATTATGTAAATATGTTATTATTTTTGGGAAAATATATATACATGTATAGTTTTTTTCTTTTAGAAAATTATATTATGGTAAATAATTTTTATGAAAATATTTTGTAAAATACATATATATGATATAATTTCTAGGAAAATTTTATTGCTATTATTTTGGAAGACAAAGTATAATTATTCTATAAAAAATATATTAAAAGTAGAGTTTTAATTAAAGTATGGTACCGAAATTATATTCGGATATACGTATGGTATAATATTTTCGGTAAAAGTTGTTAGTAAAAGAGATATGAACCGAGAAGGGTTATTTCGCAGTTTTGGCATCATAGTATACCGATTATGTGCATTTATGTGAGTATATTGTTTTGTTGGATAGGTTTTGATATCGGGCAGTTTCCCGAGGAGCCGGCGTCGGACCGGTCAATGTCTCCGGAGTTGAGTAATCGGCCAAGGTGAGGATGGATTTCCTTCTATATGTGCCTATATTACTCGGTTGTTGTGTTTGATGATTGTTGCATCTATTGTGGTTTGTTTTGGGATGTTTCTCCCAGTATCTTGATTTGATTTTGGGATGTTTATCTCTGTACGTTGAGTTTTTGGGTATTTATCCTTGTGTCTTTTTGGTATTAAGTATAATGGATTAAATAATAAATTGTGACAAGGATGTCGATCCTCGGTTAGGATGGGATGTCCATCCCGGTGTTTTGGTTAGGGATGTTGATCCCTGAGATTTGGTTTTGGATAATGATAATATAATTGTCACGTGGTAAGTAGTGGTACGACTCAATGGTTTAAGACTGTTTTGTAGTGGCCATGACCTGGGTTACTTGTGATAAGCATGTCTATGCTTGGGATGTCTATCCCGTGATTATTTTTGGGATGTCTATCCCTGGGTTCTTATTTTTGGGATGTCGATCCCTGGGTTCTCTTGGATTTGGTCTGGCACCCGAAATATGTTGATAACCAGGTCTGACCCCTAGCTTATCCGTGACGGGGCCCAGAAAGATAAAATTGGAAACTGGATTTTTATTTGAGTCTTTTTGGTCTTGGACTGGTTTTAGTCTTGTCTATTGGATTGGTGTGTTTTGGCTGTTAAGCCTGTTTTCGACTTTGAGTAATTTATAGTGTTGCGTATTGATCGTCTATCCATGGTTGTGAGCACTTCGGACTCACCCCTCACCTATGGGCTTTCATCCCGTTGGATGAGCTATTTGTGGTAACAGGTTTGATGCATTCCAGACAGGCTGCGACGTTATCCCTTGGACAGGGCTCGGATCCATAGTTTGCATCAGTGTCGCATACAGTGTTTTGTGAGTTATTAAGTCTTCCGCTGTGCATTATTTTTTTACTATTGTTGGGCCATTGGGCCGGTTATGTTGTTTCTGATGTTTTTATTTTGGGCTATTGAGCCCGAGTTTCTATTGTATACACTGTACGCTGGGTTTTGTTTGGTTGGGTCGTTACAGTTCCGGCACGTGTTTACTGTGTGTAGTAAATACGGGTCGGGGCGTTTCATTTTGGTAGCGGAGCGGGCGTTAGGTCTTATTGGGCAGTCTTTGTGTGTTTGTTGTTCTTGTTTGCATAGTTCGCTCCATTTGTTTATTATTTTATATCATTTAGTTAGTGCATTATGGATCCAGTCAATTGACACCAACTGTCGCAGAACATTCACATAAGAGGTAAATGATGCCATAAATAAGCGAAAATATAAAAATTATTAATATTGCTAATAATATTATTACAAACATTAATATTATATTGATATTTTATAAAAAATAAAAATACATTCATCGCCTTGGAACGACATTGACCCTGAAGCTGTTGGGGTCATTGTTGATGTTGACTTGGATGCTGTCGCCCCACGAGAACCACATGCCGCCTGTGTTGTTCTGGCCAGGAAGCTCGAACCGGTTTGCTTGAGGGAACCGGAATGGGATGAGACCGTGATCGTCTTCAGGCTGCCACTGGGTCTCCGTGAGAAGAACCATGTTGGGCTTGTATTGGTTCTTCAGGTCCCACAGGGTACACGAGAACTCCTGGGAACGCCTAGCGACTCCTCTACAGTTCCACATCAGTAGTCGGGCCTTTGGCCAGGCTGGAGGTAATCGATTCATTCTGGGTATGCTTTGGGCCGTCATCGAGAGCTAGTAGTAGGTACCTTGGTCCAAAATATGGCAAGTGGACTATAGGTTGAACTCCTGAAGTCTTTCAGAAATGAAAAACATGACGGAGTTGGCCGAGCCGTAGAAGGAAGTCCTCAGGGTGCCTTGGTCCTCTAGGAAGAACGTCTCTTCCATGGGAGTGACAAAGAACCTCGATGAGTAGAGTTCGTCGACGAAGACCAGACGGGGCATTCTGCCGAGCTCGTTCGGTAGTTCTTCTGGACGTTCGTTGATCATGCTGTAGGCCAGCCAGTTTCTTCTGCCTAGGTTGGCACCTTCGACGAAGAAGACGGATGATGGAGCAGGCATTCTGACTTGGCGATTTTGTGTTTTTACTGAACGTGTTTGTGTTTATTTTTCTAAACGTGTTACAAACTTGCTTTCAAATGCTTTGGTGATTTACACCTCACCGCTCCGTTTTTTATACTCTTATGGGGAGCGTGATTACCGTTTTCGATCTTCAAGATTTTGCTTTTTGAAATTAGCTATTGCTTCATTTATTACTTCCTTACTTTATATGTTTTGGGGCTACCAACACAAGTGTTTTTCAGCCCCTTCCCATCTTACGATTTTCTAATGCCCTGGCTACCTTGGCATTTCTTTTCATGATTTTTCTATATTTTCCTGCATCTTTCATCACATGCATCCGTGATCGTTGAGGCTAGACTGATGGGACCATACCTCGAGTAGAGCGCATGTACGATAAGCTTACACCTGTTCGGACACCATGGAGGGACACGAGACTTGACAGACGTTTTTGGCTTATGCGGAATTTGTGAACAAGTGGGTAACGTTTCTATCGAGGGACACAGGACGTGCTCGTGATCATCACCTTGCGAGTTAACGGATATCTTTTTCACGAGGGAATCGACGTCACCGTTAGTTGTGCGTGTTACGTTTCTCGGGATCGAGGATGTTTACGACCGATCTAGAGCGCCGAACATGAAAACATGTTTTGTTTTAACTTCTTTATGTTTTGGTTTTGTTAAACAAATTTTGTTTTTAATTTCTTTATGTTTGATTTTATATTCTTATTATTTATTTTTAATCTGCTCTCAGATACTTTGATTTTCTGTTAAACATAAGATTTCGTAACATAAGAATTTTGATTTTAGAAAGAAAACTTATTTTATTTAATTTATAACGGTTTTACAACAGGAGAAGAAGTACTCTATTGAGTTACATGCTTCTCTAAGTCTTTTACAAGTTTTTGGACTTTTTTCATGTGAGGGATGAGCTCCGCGCACGCCAGTTCTATCTGCATCACCACCGAGCTGATCTTCTTTAGTGAGACGTTCAGCTGCGTATGTGTCTGCAGCGGAGTGCTGCTTTCAGCCGTTGCTTTGCCCTCCCGATCCTCAGCTTCTTTGCCAGCACGCTTCTTTCGCCGTCTGCTGGAGACGACCATGTGTTCTTTCAGACCAACAATGTTCGTCTTGAAGCGCTTTTTGGGAGGTTCTTCATCGGAGCTTGTCGGGAAAGCAGTGCCACCGATGTAGCTGTTGTCCTCGGAGTCTGAGGTAGTACGAGATCGGATTGGAGAGTCCATGGCTGTGTATGAGTTTGCTAGTCATGAGGTTCGGTTTTTATAGAGGATGAGATGACGTTTAAGGGTATAAGCGGTATCTCGGGTTGAGTTTGGACACCTGGTGGAGTATACCAGAAGTTTATCGTGGTAGGACCCACGGATAAGACGGAATTTTGGGGACGAAATTCTTTTTAAGGTGGGTAGACTGTAACAGTCCGGGTAAAAATTTGGATTTTTACCGGGATTGTAAAAGCCTCTTTACAGTGATTTACTGAAAGAATTAATCTTGGGTAATTAAGTAACAGCTCGGGTAAAATTTGGATTTTTACCAGGACTGTAAAAGTCATTATACAGTGATTTACCGAATAAATTAATCTTGGGTAACTAATTCAAGGTAAATCTGGCGTCGTTTTTCGAAACCGAGGTTCTTCCCGCGCTCGAGATTTTTTCGTGGATTATTCGGACCTAAGTTGGTATTTTTCGGGTTTCGGAATTTCTCGAAAAATGACACCGGAAAATAACTAAGGGGGTATCAGTTATTTTCTGGTCCGGATCGGACTCGCTTAATAATGCAGACAAGCTGCATTATTAAGGATTCACATGTGCACAGTAATTTCCGTTTATAGAAGAAGAAGGGAAGCAGGAGAAGAGAAGGAGGGGAAGAGGAGAAGAAAGGAAAAAAAAAAGAGAGAAAAAGAAAAAGAGAGGAAAAGAGAAAAAAAAAAGAGAAAAAAAAGAGAAAGGAAAAAAAAAAAAAAAAAAAAAAAAAAAAAAAAAAAAAAAAAAAAAAAAAAAAAAAAAAAAAAAAAAAAAAAAAAAAAAAAAAAAAAAAAAAAAAAAAAAAAAAAGAAAAAAAAAAGAAAAACCGGAAGAAAAAAAAAAGAAGACAGGAAAAAGAAAAAAAAGAGAAGAAGAAAAAAATTGAAACTGAAAAAAAAAGAGGAAGAAAATGAAAGAAAAAAAAGAAAAGAAAATAGAAATAAAGAAAATAAAGAAAATAAGAAAAATGGAAAAAAATAGAGGGTCACTGTTCATCATCAACCCGTTTCCTTCCGGTTACTGTGCACGTCGAGGAGCTCCGGCCGTTTTCTCGCCACACCACCGCCGCCAACGAGCTCGCCACAACGTCGCCTTTCGACCGCCGCTGACCCCGTCCTCTTCCGTCCACCGACTCGCCGCCAGGGAGCCTAGACCCGACGAAGATCCGACGGGTCCTCCTCCCCAGCGCCTCCTGCCTCCTGCAGCACCGCCGTGCCCAGTTTGCCGCCACCCTCGCGCCGCTCTTCGTCCGCAGTCGCCCTGCCTCGTTCGCCTTCCATCCTCGCGCCTTCGCCGTCGACACCGTTGCCGCAACCCGAAGGTAAGACCCGAAATTTTGCTAGGATCCGCTTCGGGAAGACGGGTCACAGTTTCTGGGCTGGTTGACCTGGGCTCGGGTTGGGCGTGGGCCGGCTGGGCTTGCACAGTGCAAGCCTGGGCTTGGTCCTGTTCAGCCCAGCCCGATTTATTTTTTTTAAAAAAAACAATATATATATGTATTTATTTATATTCTGGTATTTAATTTTGAGAAAAAAATATATATTTATTTTGAAAAAATTATGGACAATTTAATTCTGGTATTTTGAGGATAATATAAATATATATACATGAATAAATAATTAAGCTATGATTTGCAGAAAAACTAATATTATTTGGAAAAATATATAAATAACATGAAAATAATTTCTGGAAATTTAATCTATGTATTATTTTTCTTTGGAAAATTATGGTTGTGGTATTTGTATGTAAATATGTACTTTGAAAATTAAAGGTAATTATATTTTATGTTGGAAAATATTATTATGTATATTTAGAAAGAAGATAAATACTATATATATTTTCTGGAAATTATAATTAGGTTATTATTTTTCTGGAAAAATTATGGAGATTATAATTTTGGAAAATTATAGTTATTTTATGAAAGTATTATGAAAAGAGTCTTAATTAAAGTATGGTACCGAAATTATATTCGGAAATACGTACGGTATAATATTTTCGGTAAATGGAAATAATAAACGATAAGAACCGGGATGGGTTAATTTCGTAGTATTGGCATCATAGTATACCGATTATGTGCATTTACGTGTATATATTGTTTTGTTGTATAGGTTCGGATATCGGGCAGTTCCCGAGGAGCCGGCTTCGGACCGGTCATTGTTTCCGGAGTTGAGCAATCGGCCAAGGTGAGGATGGATTTCCTTCTATATGTGCCTATATTACTCGGTTATTGTATTTGATGGGTGTTGGATTGTTGTCTGTTGCATAAGTTGTGGTTTGTTTTCGGGATGTTTATCCCAGTATCTTGGTTGGTATTTGGATATTTATCACTCTGTCTTTTTGGTACAACGAATAATGGAATAAATAATAATTGGTGATAAGGATGTCGATCCTTGATTTTGGATAGGGATGTCTATCCCGGTATTTTGGTTAGGGATGTTGATCCCTGTGATTTGATTTTGAATGATGATAATATAATTGTCACGTGGTAAGTAGTGGTACGACTCGATGGTTTAAGACTGTTTTGTGGTGGCCATGACCTGGGTTACTTGTGATAAGCATGTCTATGCTTGGGATGTCTATCCCGTGATTATTTTTGGGACCTCTATCCCTGGGTTCGTATTTTTGGGATGTCGATCCCTGGGTTCTCTGGATTTGGTCTGGCACTCGGAATAAGTTGATAACCAGGTCTGACCCCTAGCTTATCCGTGACGGGGCCCGGAAAGATAAAATTGGAAATTGGATTTTTATTCGAGTCTTTTCAGTTTTGGACCGGTTTTGGGTCGAGTCTTTTGGTTTGTTTTATGTCGGCTGTTATGCCTATATTTTCGGCCTTGAGTAATTTTTAGGGTTGCATACTGATCGTCTATCCATGGTTGTGAGCACTTCGGACTCACCCCTCACCTGTGGGCTTTCATCCCGTAGGATGAGTTATTTGTTGTACAGGATTGGTGCATTCCAGACAGGCTACGGCGTTATCCCTTGGACAGGACTTGGATCCATAGTTTGCATCAGTGTCGCATACAGTGTTTTGTGAGTTATTAAGTCTTCCGCTGTGCATTGTTTTATTATTATTGGGCCTTGGGCCGGATGTGATATTTTGTTGTTGGGCCGAAGGGCCAGAATTATGAGGTTTATATTTCGGGCCGTTGAGCCAGTTTTTTACTGTTTACACTGTATGCTGGGTTTGTTGGTTGAGTCGTTACAGTTCCGGCACGTGTTTACTATGTACGGTAAATACGGGTCGGGGCGTTTCATTTTGGTAGCGGAGCGGGCGTTAGGTCTTGTTGGGCAGTCTATGTGTGTTGTTGACTTGTTTGCATAGTTCGCTCTATTTGTTTATTATTTTATATCATTTAGTTAGTGCATTATGGATCCAGTCAAGGGACGCCAGCTGTCGCAGAACATACACGTAAGAGGTAATTGATGCCATAAATAAGCAGAAATATAAATATTATTAATAATACTAATATTTTGGTTACAGACAGAAATATTACATTGATATTTTATAAAAAAGAAAATACATTCATCGCCTTGGAACGACGTTGACCTTGAAGCTGTTGGGGTCGTTGTTGATGTTGACCGTGATCCTGTCGCTCCACGAGAACCACATGCCGCCTGCATTGTTCTGGCCAGAAAGCTCGAACCGGTTTGCTTGAGGGAACCAGAGTGGGATGAGACCGTGATCGTCTTGAGGTTGCCACTGGGTCTCGGTGAGAAGAACCATGTTCGGTTTGTATTGGTTCTTCAGGTCCCTCAGGGTACGCGAGAACTCCTGTTAACGCCTAGTGACTCCTCTGCAGTTCCACACCAGTAGTCTGGCCTTGGGCCAAGTTACGGGCAGACGAGTTACTCTGGGCATGCTCTGGGCCGTCATCGAGAGCTGGTAGTAGGCACCTTGCTCCAGGGTTTGGTAAGTGGACTCTAGGTTGAACTCCTGAAGCCTTTCGGAGATGAAGAACATGATGGAGTTTGTCGATCCGTAGTAGGAGGTCCTCAAAGTGCTATGGTCCTCCAGGAAGAACGTCTCTTCCATGGGAGTGATGAAGAACCGCGATGAGTAGAGTTCGTCGACGAAGACCAGACGCGGCATCCTGCCGAGCTCGTTCGGTAGTTCTTCTGGACGCTCGTTGACCATGCTGTAGGTCAGACGGTTCCTTCTGCCTAGGTTGGCACCTTCGACGAAGAAAACGGAAGATGGAGCAGGCATCGTGTTTGGACGCGTGGGGTTTTGTTTTATGAACGTTGTGTTTTATTTGCCTGAGCGGTTTGTTTGCTTTTAAATGCTTTTGGTGATTTACACCTCACCGCTCCGTCTTTTATACTCTTATGGGGAGCGTGTTTACTGTTTTCGATCTTCAAGATTTGCTTTTTGAAAATTTGCCGTTGCTTTCATTTATTGCTTTGTTACTTTATACGTTTTTTCGGACTACCATGCCAGAGTTTTTCAGCCTTTTTCCCTCTCATGATTTTCTTTCGCTCTGGCTACCTTGTCCTTTCTTTTTATGGTCTTACTATAATTTCTTGCATCTTTTTATCACATGCATTCGTGACCGTTGAGGCTGGACTGATGGGATCGCACCTCGAGTAGAGCGCATGTGCGACAAGCTTACACCTGTTCGGACATCGTGGAGAGATACGAGACTTGACAGACGATTTTGGCTCATGCGGAAATTGTGAACAAGTGGGTATCGTCTCTTTCGAGGGACACAGGACGCTCTCGTGATCTTCACCGTGCGAGTTAAAGGATGTCTTTTCCACGAGGGAAACGGACGTCACCGTTAGTTGTACGTGTCACGTTTCTCGGGATCGAGGATGTCTACGATCGATCTAGAGCGCTGAGCATGAAACATGTTTGTTTTAATTCCTTTTTGTTTTGATTTTGTTAAACGAGTTTTATTTTTGATTTCTTTATGTTTGATTTTATATTTTTATTGTTAAGTTTTATTTTGCCTTGAGATGTTTTAATTTTCCGTTTAACATAAGTTTTCGTAACATAAAAATTTTTGATTTAAAACGGAAACTTATTTTACTTAATTCATAAGGTTTTACAACAGGAGAAGAAGTACTCTAAGGAGTTACTTGCTTCTCTAGGTCTTTTACAAGCTTTTGGACAATTTTCATGTGAAGGAAGAGTTCCGCGCACACCAGTTCGATCTGCGCCACCGCCGAGCTGATCTTCTTCAGTGAGACGTTCAGCTGCGTCAGAGTCTGCTGCGGTGTGCTGCTTTCAGCCGTCGCTTTGCCCTTTCGATCCTCAGCTTCTTTGGGAGCACGCTTCTTCCGGCGTCTTCGAGAGACCACCATGTGTTTCTTTCAGGCCGATGATGTTGGTTTTGAACCGCTTCTTGGGAGGTTCTTCATCAGAGCTTGTCGGGAAAGCAGTGCCGCCGATGTAGCTGTTGTTCTCGGAGTCTGAGGTAGTCCGAGATCGGAGTGGAGAGTCTATGACTGTGTGTGAGTATGCCAGTCATGAGGTTTGGTTCTTATAGAGGACGAGATGTCGCTTAAGGGTATAAGCGGTATCTCGGGTTGAGGTTGGACACCTGGCAGAGAGTGTCAGAAGCTTAGCGTGGTAGGACCCACGGATAAGACGGAATTTCGAGGACGAAATTTTTTTAAGGTGGGTAGACTGTAACAGCCTGGGCAAAATTTGGATTTTTACCGGGACTGTAAAAGTCATTATACAGTGATTTACCGAATGAATTAATCTTGGGTAATTAATTCAACGTAGATCGGGCGTCGTTTTTCGAAACCGAGGTTCTTCCCGCGCTTGAGATTTTTTCGTGGATTTTTCGGACCTAAGTTGGTATTTTTCGGGTTTCGAAATTTCTCGGAAAATCACACCGGAAAATAACTAAGGGGGTATCAGTTATTTTCTGGTCCGGATCGGACTCGTTTAATAATGCAGTGCATTATTAAGGATTCACATGTGCATAGTAATTTCCGTTTATAAAAGAAGAAGGGAAGCAGGAGAAGAGAAGGAGAGGAAGAGGAGAAGAAAGGAAAAAAAAAGAGAGAAAAAGAAAAAGAGAGGAAAAGAGAAAAAAAAGAGAAAAAAAAGAGAAAGGAAAAAAAAAGAGAAAAAAAGAAGGAAAAAAATGAGAAAAAAAAAAGAAAACCGGTAGAAAAAAAAGAAGACAGGAAAAAAAAAGAGAAGAAGAAAAAAATTAAAACAGAAAAAAAAGAGGAAGAAAATGAAAGAAAAAAAAAGAAAAGAAAAGAAAATAGAAATAAAGAAAATACAGAAAGTAAGAAAAATGGAAAAAAATAGAGGGTCACTGTTCATCGTCAACCCGTTTCCTTCCGGTTACTGTGCACGTCGAGGAGCTCCGGCCATTTACTCGGCACACCACCGCCGCCAACGAGCTCGGCACACCGTCGCCTTTCGACCGCCGCTGACCCCGTCCTCTTCCGTCCACCGACGCGCCGCCAGGGAGCCTAGACCCGACGAAGATCCGACGGGTCCTCCTCCCCAGCGCCTCCTGCCTCCTGTAGCACCGCCGTGCCCAGATTGCCGCCACCCTCGCGCCGCTCTTCGTCCGCAGTCGCCCTGCCTCGTTCGCCTTCCATCCTCGCGCCTTCGCCGTCGACACCGTTGCCGCAACCCGAAGGTAAGACCCGAAATTTTGCTAGGATCCGCTTCGGGAAGACGGGTCGCAGTTTCTGGGCTGGTTGACCTGGGCTCGGGTTGGGCGTGGGCCGGCTGGGCTTGCACAGTGCAAGCCTGGGGTTGGTCCTGTTCAGCCCAGCCCGATTTTTTTTTTTTTAAAAAAACAATATATATATGTATTTATTTATATTCTGGCATTTAATTTTGAGAAAAAATATATATTTATTTTGAAAAAATTATGGACAATTTAATTCTGGTATTTTGAGGATAATATAAATATATATACATGAATAAATAATTAAGTTATGATTTGGAGTAAAACTAATATTATTTGAAAAAATACATAAATACATGAAAATAATTTCTAGAAATTTAATCAATGTATTATTTTTCACTGGAAAATTATGGTTGTGGTATTTGTATATAAATATGTACTTTGAAAATTAAAGGTAATTATATTTTATGTTGGAAAATATTATTATGTATATTTAGAAAAAAGATAAATACTATATATATTTTCTGGAAATTATAATTAGGTTATTATTTTTCTGGAAAAATTATGGAGATTATAATTTTGGAAAATTATAGTTATTTTATGAAAGTATTATGAAAAGAGTCTTAATTAAAGTATGGTACCGAAATTATATTCGGAAATACGTACGGTATAATATTTTCGGTAAATGGAAATAATAAACGATAAGAACCGGGATGGGTTAATTTCGTAGTATTGGCATCATAGTATACCGATTATGTGCATTTACGTGTATATATTGTTTTGTTGTATAGGTTCGGATATCGGGCAGTTCCCGAGGAGCCGGTTTCGGACCGGTCATTGTTTCCGGAGTTGAGTAATCGGCCAAGGTGAGGATGGATTTCCTTCTATATGTGCCTATATTACTCGGTTATTGTGTTTGATAGGTGTTGGATTGTTGTCTGTTGCATAAGTTGTGGTTTGTTTTCGGGATGTTTATCCCAGTATCTTGGTTGGTATTTGGATATTTATCACTCTGTCTTTTTGGTACAACGAATAATGGAATAAATAATAATTGGTGATAAGGATGTCGATCCTTGATTTTGGATAGGGACGTCTATCCCGGTATTTTGGTTAGGGATGTTGATCCTTGTGATTTGATTTTGAATGATGATAATATAATTGTCACGTGGTAAGTAGTGGTACGACTCGATGGTTTAAGACTGTTTTGTGGTGGCCATGACCAGGGTTACTTGTGATAAGCATGTCTATGCTTGGGATGTCTATCCCGTGATTATTTTTGGGATGTCTATCCCTGGGTTCGTATTTTTGGGGATGTCGATCCCTGGGTTCTCTGGATTTGGTTTGGCACCCGGAATAAGTTGATAACCAGGTCTCACCCTTAGCTTATCCGTGACGGGGCCCGGAAAGATAAAATTGGAAATTGGATTTTTATTTGAGTCTTTTCGGTTTTAGACCGGTTTTGGGTCGAGTCTTTTGGTTTGTTTTATATCGGCTATTATGCCTATATTTTCGGTCTTGAGTAATTTTTAGGGTTGCATACTGATCGTCTATCCATGGTTGTGAGCACTTCGGACTCACCCCTCATCTGCGGGCTTTCATCCCGTAGGACGAGTTATTTGTTGTACAGGAATGGTGCATTCCAGACAGGCTGCGGCGTTATCCCTTGGACAGGACTTGGATCCATAGTTTGCATCAATGTCGCATACAGTGTTTTGTGAGTTATTAAGTCTTCCGTTGTGCATTGTTTTATTATTATTGGGCCTTGGGCCGGATGTGATATTTTGTTGTTGGGCCGAAGGGCCAGATTTATGAGGTTTATATTTCGGGCCGTTGAGCCAGTTTTCTATTGTTTACACTGTATGCTGGGTTTGTTGGTTGGGTCGTTACAGTTCCGGCACGTGTTTACTGTGTACGGTAAATACGGGTCGGGACGTTTCATTTTGGTAGCGGAGCGGGCGTTAGGTCTTGTTGGGCAGTCTATGTGTGTTGTTGACTTGTTTGCATAGTTCGCTCTATTTGTTTATTATTTTATATCATTTAGTTAGTGCATTATGGATCCAGTCAAGGGACGCCAGCTGTCGCAGAACATTCACATAAGAGGTAAATGATGCCATAAATAAGCGGAAGTATAAATATTATTAATATTGCTAATAATATTATTACAAACATTAATATTACATTGATATTTTATAAAAAATAAAAATACATTCATCGCCTTGGAACGACGTTGACCCTGAAGCTGTTGGGGTCATTGTTGATGTTGACTTGGATGCTGTCGCCCCACGAGAATCACATGCCGCCTGTGTTGTTCTAGCCAGGAAGCTCGAACCGGTTTGCTTGAGGGAACCGGAGTGGGATGAGACCGTGATCGTCTTCACGCTGCCACTGGGTCTCCATGAGAAGAACCATGTTGGGCTTGTATTGGTTCTTCAGGTCCCAGGGTAAGCGAGAACTCCTGGGAACTCCTAGCGACTCCTCTACAGTTCCACACCAGTAGTCGGGCCTTTGGCCATTCTGGAGGTAATCGATTCATTCTGGGCATGCTTTGGGCCGTCATCGAGAGCTGGTAGTAGGTACCTTGGTCCAGGTTATGGCAAGTGGACTCTATGTTGAACTCCTGAAGTCTTTCAGAATTGAAAAACATGACGGAGTTGGCCGAGCTGTAGAAGGAACTCCTCAGGGTACCTTGGTGCTCTAGGAAGAATGTCTTTTCCATGGGAGTGACAAAGAACCTCGATGAGTAGAGTTCGTCGACGAAGACCAGACGGGGCATTCTGCCGAGCTCGTTCGGTAGTTCTTCTGGACGTTCGTTGATCATGTTGTAGGCCAGCCAGTTTCTTCTGCCTAGGTTGGCACCTTCGACGAAGAAGACGGATGATGGAGCAGACATTCTGACTTGGCGATTTTGTGTTTTTACTGAACGTGTTTGTGTTTATTTTTCTAAACGTGTTACAAACTTGCTTTCAAATGCTTTTGATGATTTACACCTCACCGCTCTGTTTTTTATACTCTTATGGGGAGCGTGATTACCGTTTTTGATGTTCAAGATTTTGCTTTTTGAAATTAGTCGTTGCTTCATTTATTACTTCCTTACTTTATATGTTTTGGGGCTACCAACGCAAGTGTTTTTCAGCCCCTTCCAATCTTACGATTTTCTAACGCCCTGGCTACCTTGGCGTTTCTTTTCATGGTTTTTCTATATTTTTCTGCATCTTTCATCACATGCATCTGTGACCGTTGAGACTAGACTGATGGGACCATACCTCGAGTAGAGCGCATGTACGACAAGCTTACACCAGTTCGGACACCATGGAGGGACACGAGACTTGACAGACGTTTTTGGCTTATGCGAAATTTGTGAACAAGTGGGTAACGTTTCTATCGAGGGACACAGGACGTGCTCCTGATCATCACCTTGCGAGTTAACGGATATCTTTTTCACGAGGGAATCGACGTCACCGTTAGTTGTGCATGTTACGTTTCTCGGGATCGAGGATGTTTAAGACCGATCTAGAGCGCCGAACATGAAAACATGTTTTGTTTTAACTTCTTTATGTTTTGGTTTTGTTAAACGAATTTTGTTTTTAATTTCTTTATGTTTGATTTTATATTCTTATTATTGATTTTTAATCTGCTCTGAGATGCTTTGATTTTCTGTTAAACATAAGATTTCGTAACATAAGAATTTTGATTTTAGAAAGAAAACTTATTTTATTTAATTTATAACGGTTTTACAACAGGAGAAGAAGTACTCTATTGAGTTACATGTTTCTCTAAGTCTTTTACAAGTTTTTGGACGTTTTTCATGTGAGGGAAGAGCTCCGTGTACGCCAGTTCTATCTGCATCACCGCCGAGCTGATCTTCTTCAGTGAGATGTTCAGCTGCGTCAGTGTCTGCAGCGGAGTGCTGCTTTCAGCCGTTGCTTTGCCCTTCCGATCCTCAGCTTCTTTGCCAGCACGCTTCTTTCGCCGTCTACTGGAGACGACCATGTGTTCTTTCAGACCGACATTGTTCGTCTTGAAGCGCTTCTTGGGAGGTTCTTCATCGGGGCTTATCGGGAAAGCAGTGCCACCGATGTAGCTGTTGTCCTCGGAGTCTGAGGTAGTACGAGATCGGAATGGAGAGTCCATGGCTGTGTGTGAGTTTGCCAGTCATGAGGTTCGGTTTTTATAGAGGATGAGATGTCGCTTAAAGTATAAACGGTTTCTCGGGTTGAGTTTGGACACCTGGTGGAGTATACCAGAAGTTTATCGTGGTAGGACCCACGGATAAGACGGAATTTTGGGGACGAAATTCTTTTTAAGGTGGGTAGACTGTAATAGTCCGGGTAAAAATTTGGATTTTTATCGGGACCGTAAAAGTCTCTTTACAGTAATTTACCGAAAGAATTAATCTTGGGTAATTAATTCAAGGTAAATCGGATATTGTTTTTTGTAACCGAGGGTTTTTCCACGCTCAAGATTTTTCCGTGGATTTTATGGACCAAAGTTGGTATTTTTCGGGTTCCGGAATCCCACAAAAAAATCACAACGGAAAATAACTAAGGGGGGTATCAGTTATTTTCTGGTCCGGACCGGACTCGCTCCATATTGCAGACAAGCTGCATTATTGATCGTCACAGGTGTAACAGCATTTTCACGAGTTATAAAAGAAGAAAGCAGGGGAGGGGAAGAAGAGAAGAGAAAAAGAGAGGAAAAGAAAAAAAAGAGAGAAAAAAAAGAAGAAAAAAAAAGAAAATCGAAAAAAAAATAGAGTAGAAGAAGAAGAAAAAAAAAGAAAAAAAGCAAAAAAACAATACAGAAAATAAAAAAAAGAAGAAGAAAGGAAAAATAGAAAAAAAGAAAAGAAAGAAAAACAATATCGGAAAATAAGAAAAAAAAACAAGGAACAGTTGTCACCTTCCTTCCTCCACCGGCCACTGTTCACCCCGTGGCGTTCTGTGCGGCCGCTCGACGCACCACTGACACCATCGAGCTCGCCAAGCCGTCGCCGACTGAACGCCGCCCGCCCCGTCGCCTTCCGCTGCCTGACGCGCCTGTGGGAGCCGTTGCCTTTCGACAGAACCCGCGGGTCCGTCTTCCCTTTGCTCGCGTCGCACGAGCCACCACCGCCGCGTCGCCAACCCAGCAGCCGCGCCTTGCAGTCGCCGCTTGTCTTTCCTGCCGCGCTCGTCCTCGCCTTCTCCTGCCTCGATCCGTGTCGCCGCCGCAGCTGCTCAACCCGCCAAGGTGAGCAGACCCGCGTTCGACCCGTTTCCTCTATCGGGTCGCGCCTGGGTTCTGTTGAGTTTTGGGCTGGGTTGTTTGAGTTGGACTTGGGCTGGGCATGGGCTCACTGTTCATGGCCCAGTCCAGTAAAAAAAGAAATAATATATATATATATATATATTTATTTATTTTATGGAATAAAATCGGTTTAGAAAAAAATACATATTATTTTAAGAAAAATATAAAAGGTTTTAATTATAGTGTTTTGGATTATATATATATATATATATATATATATATATATTTTCCTTGGTTCTTGGAAAATTAAAATAACTATGTTTTGGTTTGAAAAATTAATATTATGTTTATTTGGGAAAGATATATACTATGAAAATATTTTCTGGAGTATTATGTAAATATGTTATTATTTTTGGGAAAATATATATACATGTATAGTTTTTTTTCTTTTAGAAAATTATATTATGGTAAATAATTTTTATGAAAATATTTTGTAAAATACATATATATGATATAATTTCTAGGAAAATTTTATTGCTATTATTTTGGAAGACAAAGTATAATTATTCTATAAAAAATATATTAAAAATAAAGTTTTAATTAAAGTATGGTACCGAAATTATATTCGGATATACGTATGGTATAATATTTTCGGTAAAAGTTGTTAATAAAAGAGATATGAATCGGGATGGGTTATTTCGCAGTTTTGGCATCATAGTATACCGATTATGTGCATTTATGTGAGTATATTGTTTTGTTGGATAGGTTTTGATATCTGGCAGTTTCCCGAGGAGCCGGCGTCGGACCGGTCAATGTCTCCGGAGTTGAGTAATCGGCCAAGGTAAGGATGGATTTCCTTCTATATGTGCCTATATTACTCGGTTGTTGTGTTTGATGATTGTTGCATTTGCTGTGGTTTGTTTCGAAATGTTTATCCCAGTATCTTGATTTGATTTTGGGATGTTTATCTCCGTACGTTGAGTTTTTGGGTATTTATCCTTGTGTCTTTTCGGTATTAAGTATAATGGATTAAATAATAAATTGTGACAAGGATGTCGATCCTCGGTTTGGATGGGATGTCTATCCCGGTGTTTTGGTTAGGGATGTTGATCCCTGAGATTTGGTTTTGGATAATGATAATATAATTGTCAGGTGGTAAGTAGTGGTACGACTCGATGGTTTAAGCCTGTTTTGTAGTGGCCATGACCTGGGTTACTTGTGATAAGCATGTCTATGCTTGGGATGTCTATCCCGTGATTATTTTTGGGATGTCTATCCCTGGGTTCTTATTTTTTGGATGTCGATCCTTGGGTTCTCTTGGATTTGGTCTGGCACCCAAAATATGTTGATAACCAGATCTGACCCTTAGCTTATCCGTGACGGGGCCCAGAAAGATAAAATTGGAAACTGGATTTTTATTTGAGTCTTTTTGGTCTTGGACTGGTTTTAGTCTTGTCTATTGGATTGGTGTGTTTTAGCTGTTAAGCCTGGTTTCGACTTTGAGTAATTTATAGTGTTGCGTATTGATCGTCTATCCATGGTTGTGAGCACTTCGGACTCACCCCTCACCTGCGGGCTTTCATCCCGTAGGATGAGTTATTTGTGGTAACAGGTTTGATGCATTCCAGACAGGCTGCGGCATTACGCCTTGGACAGGGCTCGGAACCATAGTTTGCATCAGTGTCGCATACAGTGTTTTGTGAGTTATTAAGTCTTCCGCTGTGCATTATTTTTTTACTATTGTTGGGCCATTGGGCCGGTTATGTTGTTTCTGATGTTTTGATTTGGGCTATTGAGCCCGAGTTTCAGTTGTATACACTGTATGCTAGGTTTTGTTTGGTTGGGTCGTTACAGTTCCGGCACGTGTTTACTATGTGTGGTAAATACAGGTCGGGGCGTTTCATTTTGGTAGCGGAGCGGGCGTTTGGTCTTATTGGGCAGTCTTTGTGTGTTTGTTGTTCTTGTTTGCATAGTTCGCTCCATTTGTTTATTATTTTATATCATTTAGTTGGTGCATTATGGATCCAGTCAAGGGACGCCAGCTGGCACAGAACATTCACATAAGAGGTAAATGATACCATAAATAAGCGGAAATATAAATATTATTAATATTGCTAATAGTATTATTACAAACATTAATATTACATTGATATTTTATAAAAAATAAAAATACATTCATCATCTTGGAACAACGTTGACCCTGAAGCTGTTGGGGTCATTGTTGATGTTGACTTGGATGCTGTCGCCCCACGAGAACCACATGCCGCCTGTGTTGCTCTAGCCAGGAAGCTCGAACCGGTTTGCTTGAGGGAACCGGAGTGGGATGAGACCGTGATCGTCTTCAGGCTGCCACTGGGTCTCCGTGAGAAGAACCATGTTGGGCTTGTATTGGTTCTTCAGGTCCCTCAGGGTACGCAAGAGCTCCTGGGAACGCCTAGCGACTCCTCTGCAGTTCTACACCAGTAGTCGGGCCTTTGGCCAGGCTGGAGGTTATCGATTCATTCTGGGCATGCTTTGGGCCGTCATCGAGAGCTGGTAGTAGGTACATTGGTCCAGGATATGGCAAGTGGACTCTAGGTTGAACTCCTGAAGTCTTTCAGAAATGAAAAACATGACGGAGTTGGCCGAGCCGTAGAAAGAAGTCCTCAGGATGCCTTGGTCCTCTAGGAAGAATGTCTCTTCTTTGGGAGTGACGAAGAACCTCGATGAGTAGAGTTCGTCGACGAAGACCAGACGGGGCATTCTGCCGAGCTCGTTCGGTAGTTCTTCTGGACGTTCGTTGATCATGCTGTAGGCCAGCCAGTTTCTTCTGCCTAGGTTGGCACCTTCGACGAAGAAGACGGATGATGGAGCAGACATTCTGACTTGGCAATTTTGTGTTTTTACTGAACGTGTTTGTGTTTATTTTTCTAAACGTGTTACAAACTTGCTTTCAAATGCTTTTGATGATTTACACCTCACCGCTCCGTTTTTTATACTCTTATGGGGAGCGTGATTACCGTTTTCGATGTTCAAGATTTTGCTTTTTGAAATTAGCCGTTGCTTCATTTATTACTTCCTTACTTTATATGTTTTGGGGCTACCAACGCAAGTGTTTTTCAGCCCCTTCCCTTCTTACGATTTTCTAACGCCCTGGCTACCTTGGCGTTTCTTTTCATGGTTTTTCTATATTTTCCTGCATCTTTCATCACATGCATCCGTGACCGTTGAGGCCAGACTGATGGGACCATACCTCGAGTAGAGCGCATATACGACAAGCTTACACCTGTTCAGACACCATGGAGGGACACGAGACTTGACAGACGTTTTTGGCTTATGCGGAATTTGTGAACAAGTGGGTAACGTTTCTATCGAGGGACACGGGACGTGCTCATGATCATCACCTTGCGAGTTAACGGATATCTTTTTCACGAGAGAATCGACGTCACCGTTAGTTGTGCGTGTTACATTTCTCGGGATCGAGGATGTTTTCGACCGATCTAGAGCGCCGAACATGAAAACATGTTTTGTTTTAACTTCTTTATGTTTTGGTTTTGTTAAACGAATTTTTTTTTAAATTTCTTTATGTTTGATTTTATATTCTTATTATTGATTTTTAATTTGCTTTGAGATGCTTTGATTTTCTGTTAAACATAAGATTTCGTAACATAAGAATTTTGATTTTAGAAAGAAAACTTATTTTATTTAATTTATAATGGTTTTACAATAGGAGAAGAAGTACTCTATTGAGTTACATGCTTCTCTAAGTCTTTTACAAGTTTTTGGACGTTTTTCATGTGAGGGAAGAGCTCCGCGCACGCCAGTTCTATCTGCATCACCGCCGAGCTGATCTTCTTCAGTGAGACGTTCAGCTGCGTTAGTGTCAGCAGCGGAGTGCTGCTTTCAGCCGTTGCTATGCTTGGGATGTCTATCCCGTGATTATTTTTGGGATGTCTATCCCTGGGTTCTTATTTTTGGGATGTCGATCCCTGGGTTCTCTTGGATTTGGTCTGGCACCCGAAATATGTTGATAACCAGGTCTGACCCCTAGCTTATCCGTGACGGGGCCCAAAAAGATAAAATTGGAAACTGGATTTTTATTTGAGTCTTTTTGGTATTGGACTGGTTTTAGTCTTGTCTATTGGATTGGTGTGTTTTGGCTGTTAAGTCTGTTTTCGACTTTGAGTAATTTATAGTGTTGCGTATTGATCGTCTATCCATGGTTGTGAGCACTTCGGACTCACCCCTCACCTGCGGGCTTTCATCCCGTAGAATGAGTTATTTGTGGTAACAGGTTTGATGCATTCCAGACAGGCTGCAGCGTTATCCCTTGGACAGGGCTCGGATCCATAGTTTGCATCAGTGTCGCATACATTGTTTTGTAAGTTATTAAGTCTTCCGCTGTGCATTATTTTTTTTACTATTGTTGGGCCATTGGGCCGGTTATGTTGTTTCTGATGTTTTTATTTTGGGCTGTTGAGCCCGAGTTTCTGTTGTATACACTGTATGCTGGGTTTTGTTTGGTTGGGTCGTTACAGTTCCGGCACGTGTTTACTGTGTGTGGTAAATACGGGTCGGGGCATTTCATTCAGAGCCCGTCAGAGCCCTTAGAAATGCTCGTCGGAGTAGTGTGCCTTTGTAAATCCTCTTTAAGGAGGAGATAAATCTTGTTGTATAATTTCATGTAGTTGGTGAGAAATTTTTTTTTATCAAATTTTCAATTATGTATTCCAATGAAGATTGCTCCTTTACTTAAAAAAAAAAAAACTTCCTATATTTAAACAAACAGTTGTTGTTTTCCGAAGTTTGAACCAGCAGATGTTGCTACAAATTTACATATCAAATTACCAAAAGTGTTTTTTTTTTTTGAACATCAAATTACCGAAAGTTTGGTGTATGAAATTCGGCATTATGAATGACGCACTCAGAACTGCTGCATTTATATAACATGTCGTTACAAGATTTACAGTGGTACATAAACTCTAATACAAGATGCCAGAATGTACTAAACAACTTTGTGTTATAAGGATAAAGTTCATCCACGATTATCTTGACTCTTGGCTAACAGATAAACATAAATAGTTTTTTTTTGTCAAATCAATGATGTGTATGTAATTGCACCAATGATGCGTATGTAATACCAAGTTAAAAATAAGGGAATGTTCCCATTTGCAACACTGTTAGCCGGTAGAATTCGGTGACAAGATTAAGATTTTCACCCCTAACATATCCGGTATCAAATGAATTTAATTCAATAAATCCGTTTGGTATCAATTTAGAATTGGAATTGAATTCAAATCATTAAAAATTTAGAATTAGAATTCATTATGAAATCAATTTCCATGTTTGGTATACATTTTAATAATGAGGAATTGAATTCAATTCCAATGTTTGGTAAAAATCAAATTATCAATTGAATTGTTAAAATTACCTAAGTTGTCCTTTTATTAAAAAAAATTAAAATAAGAATATAGGGTCATTTTTGTTATTTAGACATACCAATACTTATCCAATGGAATTGAATTCCAAATCCGATAGGTTTTGCTTGGATTTGAAATATTACCAAAATATTGCTCCAAAAATAAAAAATAGAATTCAATTCCTATTTTAAGTGAAGTAGAATTATACCAAACTAAGGAATTGATTTCAATTCCAAGAATTGAAATCAATTCCTTTGTTTGGTATAGTTTTTTAAAGTGAGGAATTCAATTCAATTCTAAAGTTTAGTATAAATCATGTTTTAAATTGAATTGTTGAAAAGAACCTAAGAGATAATAATTACAAAGATTTTTGTGTTATTTACACATATTAGTACTCTTTAGGCCAAAAATGAATTCCAAATCCAAATTGGTAATAATATTAATTCAATAGAACGCTCGGATAGGAGTAGGACGCTCGGGCATGGTGATCAGTTACTTAGAGATATCAATTGTGTTGGCCTAAAACATGAGCTAAAAGCCCAAATTGTTCTCTCTTTTTTTCTAGAGATAGTTACTGCTATCTTTTTCTGGTTTTCCGTTAACTTTTTTGTGCAATTTGTGAATGTTGTTTTTTTTTTTTTTCTTGTGGGACTTTCATTAAATATTTATGTGAATGATATCATTAAACTGAAGTTGTGAATTAATTGTCATGTATCCTGAAAAATGTGTTTTCATATCCGAGGTTCCGTAATACTTAATATTAAAAACTTCTATATTATTATTTTTTTTCCTTGGAAGTGCCTGATGCTTCATCGACTTGGCAAATAAATTTGAAATGGTAAATTTTTTTTTACAAAATCAGGAAATCTTGCTCTCTTGAAGCGTGACTGCGGGTTCAATACATTTTACCCCCTGATCTTTAGGTCAAATTTAACTTACCCCCTAAAGAAAAAAAACCAGAATTTAACCCCCTGATCTTTATTACGCTCGGTTTAAGCACCTATGGTTGGACCGATTCCGTTTCCGTTAACTGATATAACGGGAATGAGGATTAGCGATACGTGGCATTATTTTGACCATTTGATAACTTTTTTTCTATTCTTTTTTTTTTAGCAATAGAAACAAAAATATTTATATATAAAGGAAAAAATATTGAAAGATCAGAAAAAAAAAAATAAAGCCTCACCTCCGACTGTTACTCCCAAGTCCCTTTTTTTGCAAAAATAAATTTGAAAATATTTATATAAAAATAATATTGAAAAAATAAAATAAAAAACAATTTATTTTCTCTCCCTTTATCTTCTCTAAGTCAAAAAATAAAACTGAAAAAAACATAGCAAATAAAAAAAAACTAACACTTAGATGAACATTCAATATTTTTTATTTTCTTTTTTTTGCAAAAATAAACTTGAAAATATTTATATAAAAATAATATTGAAAAAATCAAAGAAAAAAATTATTTATTTTCTCTCCCTTCATCTTCTCTTTTTCTTCTTTTTTTTTTCCTCCTCCACTCGCCCCTCTCTTCTTCCTTCACTCTTCTGTCTACCATCGTCGCCAACCTCCAAGTGTCTCCTCTACAACCCTGATGTCGCATTACATCGCCGACGCCAGTGCAAGTTGCCGCCGTCCATTGCCACAACTGCCAGACCCTTCCTTTCCTCACTGTCGCGCTCAGTTCTTCCTAGGGTTGAATCGTGTGTCGCCGAGCCTCGAGGCAGAGAAGCCGAGGCCGGATCCTAGTGTTACTGCATCGAGACTGGTGTTACAAAACCTCCCTCATGCCTCCTCCTTTTCTCCTCTGCCGCCGTTGAGACTCACCGGTTAATGGTGATTGTGACCGGATTGGTGCTGTGGTTGTTGATTATTGGGTAATTATTGATAATTGCGCTATCCTCCATCGATTATTACGCTTGATTATTGGGTATGTTGTGGGTTGTCGTTGTCGTTGGTGCTGTGGCGGCAGTGGCGGCGGCAGTGGTGGCGGCAGTGGTGGCGGTGGGCTCTCCAACTGTCAACAAATGTTTGTATTTATAATTTCTTGCTTTAGCTCCCTTTTCCATAGGGCTTATGCTTTGATGAGGAGGATGATTAGGCTGAAAGAGATTTATTTTTTGAAAGTTCTTTTTTCATAGGCGATTTAATAGAGGGACACTCAAGGAAGGAGAAACAAGGAAGGAGAAAGAAGGGAGATGGGGTTACAGAGGGACTGCCGAAGAGGAGGGGAGTGGTAGAAATAATTTTTCTTTTTTTTTAAATTTTTTTCTTAAAACATAAAATAACAAAAAAGATAAATTTTATCGAATGGTTAATACATCGCCACGTGTCAGTCATCAATGCTTTCCGTTAAATCAACCAACAGACACTTGGAAAACCCTAACGGAAATTAAAAAAAGGAGTCAAAATGTGAAATAGGAAAGATCAGGGGGTTAAATTCTAGTTTTTTTTCTTTAGGGGGTAAGTTAAGTTTGACCTAAAGATTGGGGGGGTAAAATGTATTGAACCCCGTGACTGCTGCTATGAATTTCTTAGGCTTCTGTTTCGTTGTGTTCTTTACTTATCTTTTTTTGGTCGAAACCGGGAAGTATATTGAAAATATACGTGAGCTTAATGCAGAGTTAGAAGTCGGGAGCTCAAGCCGACTTCTATCTTATACAAGAGAACCTGGTAGACGTAATAAAACGGTACAAGACAAGGGATCAAAGTCCCGAACATACAAAGACCTGAAACAGGCGTAGGAAAAAATAACCGAGGTGTAGCTGGGTCGGAGACCCTCCAAATCTGAAAAAGGAGACCGGTCAATGAGGTTGGGGAGTAACCGTCCGCCGATCAACGTCCATACTGGAGCTGGAAGCCCCGGGAGAGAAAATTATACGGTGGCACTCTTCTCCCAGGACCACAGCAGTGTGGTTCTGGGATTTGCGAGGTCGGGTGAGGGGAACAGTGGGGTTGAAGTTCGAGGAAATAACTGGGTACTCGACTGAAGTAGTAGCTGGGGGTGGAAGAGGATTAGGGTGGGTCAGGGACACATCAGGAGTAGACGAGTGGGGTTGGGCATTGGATACATCTCTAAGGGTTTGTCTTTTGGGAATCTCCTGTGTGATTGGGGATTTTAACTGGTTGAGATTTCCTCGTTGATTGTTTTTGGAGGCGGTTGTGGAGCTTACTTTTGGATTTCTTAATGGACCCTTCCCCGAGGAAGTCTTGAAGTGTTGGTAAGGCAGGGGGTTGTTCAGTAGGGGGTTGGTGCTCGGAGGGAAGTGATGGCAGTGAGGGAGGGTCCGGGGTCGGAGTCGCCACTGGCAAAACATTATTTGAGGTTGATGACAGTAGGGGAGGTGCATCAGGAGTGGGGAGAATGGCCGGTTCGTGGGCTTTAGGCCAAGCACTACTCAGGGGATGAAATCGATTGGATGGCCGGCCAGGGTTGTTAGGCACTGGGGGACTCTGAGAGCTAGGGACTTGACGTTGGGTTGGGCGCCTAGACATTCTTGGTGCATTCATCCAATCACCCCGACCATTGCAGGACGTGGTAGCCCTGCCGTTCAGGTGCCATCGAGGCTGTAGATGGTGGCTAGTGCCTCATGTTGTGATTGTGGAGCATCCGGGCACGCTAAAACAGTATGATCGAGTTTCCCACAGACATAACATATATCAGGCAGGCCTACATAACTCACCTTTAAGGGTTCTCCTTCGAGGTGTACAGTACCCGGCAATGGCTTTGTCAAATCAATACAGACAGCAATTCTTGCAAATTTTGCTCTACTGGGATTAGAAGAGTTACCGTCGAGTCGGATGGTTCTCCCTACCATGTTGCCTAGTTGTCGGAGGATTCTGGAGTGGTACCGGTTGGTGGGGAAGTCGGGAAACTGGATCCACATCACTATCGACTCAATCTTGCCGGTAGATGCACGGAAGTTTGGTGTCCAAGGTTGGACACTAAGCACACTGCTGTATATGATCCAGGGTCCATCAGTCAAGGCGTGAATGTAGTCCATTCCCTCCCAGAACCGCACCACATAGAAGTTATTTTCTAGGTCAACTATCTTGAACGGTCCAGTTGGTTTCCAAAGGGTCTGCAGCTTAGTATGCAGTGCTTTGAAGCCAATAGGGCGTCCAAACAATTTAACTATAACAGCATTTTCCCAGGGCTTGTCCAGGCGAGCTTTGAATGGATCGGACAATTCGAGATTCGCCACACCGTTAGTATGAGAGACAAATAGGTCGCCCTCCTCGAATTCAGCTTCGCCTTTGACGTCCCAAGGATCCTCTTGGTAGAGTGGATTTTCCCCAGCAAAGAGGGAGTCCCGATATGTGGGGCGTTCGGTCTCCATACGAGCGATGGTGTCCGCAACTTCGGGAGGTTGGTCGGCCAGCAGGGGAGGTGATGGCGTGCAGGTGGGTGCTGTTAGTGCCGTCACAGGGGAGGAGAGTGGCCGAAGGCTCAGTTGTCTCAAGCATTTTTATCTTTGGACTAGAATCCAAGAAGAGATGGGCCGGTGGGCGTATGGGCTCAGTTGTCTAAGAGGGCCGAAGGCAATGTCTCTACATATCCCCAGATTGCTGACCCGTCCGTGGCTAGCTGGGACCTTCGCTACATGAGGCATAAAGTACTCGATTATACCACCGCCAATCACCATTTAATGGGACTCTAGGTTTTCCATGTCAATTCCTCTCAAATCTCGGTTATGATTAGTTGATTAATGTAAAAAACAAAATATTTTCAATAAATGACAATAATATCACTTTGTGTCAAAATCTAGTTCCCTTCTACGTTGGCCTTTTCGCCCGATTTGTGGTACGGAGCACATCGAGACATAATTAAAAACAAAACAAGAGACCCCAATTCCTGTATGGAAGTGAATTTCGCAGAATTAATTGTAGAATTATTAATAAACTATTCAACCATTCGGTGAATTGTATTTATTTACATATATATAAACCAAAAGAGTTAGCTTAGTCTTTTAAGTCCTCCAAACTATTAAAACCCACTTTGCACTTGTCCTGTTTGGTCGGTCTCTCTACTAGGTATCTCCTCTTTTGGGTTCCGTCCAAATTCCTAATTATCAGTGTTTAACCTAAACCCCATCAAGCTAATCAACCGCTCCTCTTCTAGGTCTTTTTCCTCTCTCTTTGAAGCATGTCATCCCTCAAAAACGTGCACGAAAATTATTCCGACGACGACGACTACAACTACAACGATGGTGCCCTGTTATATTACAGTAGCAACGGTTCTGATGATGACTACGTGGACGAGGCCGACGAAAGTCAAGTGGAGGAAAAGAACTACACGATCCTGAGAGAATCCGATATACGGCAGCTCATGGAGGCTGATATCGCGGCGTTGGCCACCACCGTCTCCATAACCAAACAAGAGGCAAGTATTCTCCTCCGTTACTATAACTGGCGTGTTACTAATGTGTACGAGGCATGGGTTGCTGACGAATCCGGAGTCCGTAAAAAGGTCGGTTTATTATCATTAGACGACACCGTTATTAGTAACGACAACGGCGGTGACCGTGATCCGATTACTTGTGGGATCTGTTTTGATACTCACGATCTTGGTTCGACGAAATCCGCGGCCTGTGGTCATCGTTTCTGTGAAGAATGCTGGGGGCAGTACGTTCATGCGGCGGTTGACGGCAGTGCTGGTTGTTTGACGCTGAAGTGCCCTCAGCCCAAGTGCGGCGTTGCGGTAGGGGAGGATGTTATTGACGCGGTGGCTCTGGAGGAGGACAAGAAGAAGTACTACCATTACCTTGTCAGGTCTTATGTGGAAGATAACAAGACAAGGAAGTGGTGTCCTGCTCCGGACTGTGACTGCGCCGTTGACTTTGAAGCCGGGGATGACTCTTTCGATGTGACTTGCCTGTGTTCTCACACTTTCTGCTGGAACTGCTGCGAGGAGAAGCACCGCCCCATTGATTGTGCGACTGTAACCAAGTGGAATCTGAAGAACAGTTCAGAGTCTGAGAACCTTACTTGGAAGAAGGCTTATACCAAGTCTTGCCCCAAGTGTAATAGATCAATCGAGAAATGGGAAGGGTGTATGCACATGACCTGCGGGGAGCCTTGTAAGTATCAGTTCTGCTGGTTGTGCCTTGGTGACTGGAAAGAACATCGCGTGAGAGGGTGCAATAGTTATGTGATGCTGGAGCAAGAGAAGGAAGCTGATGCGCTGAAGAACGATTTACTCAGATACCAACATTATTTTGATCGCTGGGCGGCCAATGAAAAGTCTAGACAGATTGCCTTTGGTGATTTGCAGAAAGTGCTAGACACTTCTTCAGCAAATACTGCAGGCTGCAGTGTGATCACAGGTCTTGCACAACCTGGGTCCTCTGAGCTCAACTTCTTGGCTGAGGCATGGAAGCAGATTGTGGAGTGCAGGCGCGTCCTGAAATGGACCTATGCTTATGGGTACTATTTGTCTGACATTCAGGTTACCAAAAAAGAGTTCTTTGAGTACTTGCAAGGGCAGGCAGAGATGAGTTTGGAAAGGCTGCATGATTGCGCGGAGAAGGAAATTCCAGCCTCTATAGAGACTGGTGAACGAGAGGAATTCTATGAAGTTAAGCAGAAGCTGATTACTCTGACGAAAGCGGCCAAGACTTTCTTTGAGAATTTGGTCCGGGCATTGGAGAATGGTCTAGCAGATGTTACTTCTCAAGCTCGCAGCTCTTTGGATGAGGAGGCTAAGGATAGACCCTCCAAGTACACCAGAATTACAAGGTATGGAACCGCAGGAGATCGTCGTGTACCACCACGTGCTTATTTGCCGCCAGCAGCAGCGCTCAGGCAAAATCTGTTGTTGCAGGCAAGGAACGCGACTTTACCAGTGCAGCATAATACACCTCAAGGTACAACTACAAGTTTACCGGTGCAGCATAATACACCTCAGGCCACAACTACAAGTTTACCAGCGCAGCTGAATACACCTCAAGGCATATGGTCTTGCGAGTTCTGTGCCCACCCCAATCCCCAGTCCGCTGAATACTGCGAGGTATGCACTCGAGGAGCTTGGTCCTGCGAACTCTGCACTTTTTCCAATCCCAGGACGGCAACTACTTGCCAGATGTGCGATCCTATGGAGGAGGAGTGAAATAGTGCCTTTCTTCATCTCTTTTTTACTTGGTTCTTTTCTGCAGCAGAAGGTGTCTCAAACTTTTTATTTTCAGTTTATGGTATTTTAGGTTCTGCAACTTCTTTCGTGGTTTGGAGGTATTTAAATAATTGAAAGGCTGGCTATGCATTTGGCTCTCTGACGTTATTATGATGCTTTCCTGTTGATCACAATTATTAACTTAACTGATAAAATTCAATACTACATTCATTATTATAACCTCATCCCTCCGTGCTCCCACTCTCTCCTTACGAGAAAAGATATCAGGTCAGTTATCGATAGAATAATTGTCATCTCTTTGAATGATTAGTTATAGAGATCGGATATATTACTGTGATTTTTTTATGCTATAATACGCGTACATCACCTGTTCATCTGTACCATACGCTATCAAGTACTATTGAACTCCAGAATAGTTTCCAGTGAGGATAGGCTATGTTGTTGAACAAAAAATAAAGAAAGAAAGAAGGATAGGCTATGTTTAGCTTTTACAAAGCTGTATTATAAATATTACAGCTACTACACTAGTTACACTTTTAATATCCCATAGTTTTGAGAATCCACACTGTCAAACTACTAATTATTCTTATTTACTTATATAAACCAAAAGAGTTAGCTTACTCTTTCAAGTCCTCCCAAACTCTTAAAACTAGGGTGAGCAAAAATTCCGAAAATCTGTACCGAATTCGAATAATCCGAACCGGAAAAACCCACCAATGGAATGGAACGGAATTTTAATCCCAAAATCCTAGAAATCCGAAATCCGTATGAGTTGCAAAAAAAGAAAATGGAATTAAATGGAAAAATTATACGTGGCTTCCAACTTCGAAACTGGATTTTTAACATCTTTAATTCATTTTTTAATGTCATGCTCCATTTTTTTATTGTTACAAGGCACTAATAATAATAGTGAGTTGATTAAATTTGTTATTTTTTAAAATAATTAATCAAATAAATTCTACATAACTCATGGAGATGTCAAAATATTTTAAACAAATATCTGCCAATATAAATTGGCCTTTTTAATTAGGATTCATAGTGTAATAATTTAAATATTAAAATAAAAATATCTATTAGGAAAAAAATTATGGAAAAAAGAGAGAAAAAAAACAGAGAAGTAGTATAATTTTTTTAAAGTACTGAATTGATAATAAAAATTTGAAAATAAAAATGGTTTATTAAAGAAGTTAAAATTTTGAATATAAAGATTCCAACATAATCGGAAAAGAAAAAGGTGGTTATAGATAATAATTATAAACAAATATAAAAACTATATAAATAACCTAAGTATTAAAGATGTAACAGCCCGGTAATTTTTGCGTTTTTACCAGTACCGTAAAAAGATTTTACACAGTTGTTTACCATTAAAATTATTCTTGGGTAATTAATTTATGGTAACTCGTGCATCGGATTCCAAAACCGAGCCCTGTCCCGCGTTCAGGATTTTTCTGTGGATTTTACGGACCAAAGTTGGAATTTTTCGGGTCCAGAAATCTTCAGAAAAGTCAGGTTTATCCTCGAGTTATCGGACCAGAAATAAAGTCAAGGGGGTATAATGGTTATTTTCTGGTCCGGATAGAACCCGCCTCACATGTCGCACAGTAGCGCATAACTGTGGGCTGCCGCCACCTTCTCCTATGAAGCCTGTGAGCTGCTTGTCTAACCCGTGCTCAACCAGTACCATGCACGTTTATTACCTGTGTTTCATCTGCTTCCATACACACCACACGCCACCATCTTTTTTCTGCCAGTATCACCTTCACACCTTCTGCAAAACACCCAGACATCATCTTCTGCCGGCAAACCAACACACAAAACCAACCAAAACCAATAAGAAAAAAAAAGAGAAAACAAACACACAACACACTACATCCAACCAGAAATCGCCACGTCATCACCACCTCACCCATCACCTTCCTCCCTCTCCCAGTCACTGTTCACGCGTAGGTGAACCACGCCGCCACACACATCACCACCCCTACTGAAGTCTTTCCCTCACCGTCGCCGTCCGAACGAACCCGACGCCGCCTGATTTCACCCGCCCGATGCATCGCCGGCAGCCAAGGATCCAACGGCCTGCCTTCTCCTCCCTGCCACTGTCGACCGCCGCTCCAGCAGCCACGACGCCGGCCGTCCTTGTGTCGCCGCCTACGTCCGCGACCTGTGTCGCCCTCGCTTTTCGCGTTACTCGCCTTCCTCCTGCCTCGCGTGTCACGCCGACGTCGCAAACCCGAAAGACCATTCGGGTCCTGAGGTGAGCCAACCCGCCTGCATCTGGGTCGAGTCGCGGGTCACAGGGGCGCTGGGCCACACTTTGGCATGTGCCCGTGTTCTGGGACTGTGTCCTGGCCTGGACCTTGTTGCCTGGGTCCCGTGGGCTGGACCTATTGGGCTGCTAAGTTCATGGGCTGGCCAAATTTAAAAAAAAAGAGAGGAAGAAGAGGAAAATAATAATTACTTGGTATTTTATGGGAATAACTTAGAAAATAAAAATAATTTGTGTTTTAGAAAAGAATATATGTTACGGTATATACTATTTTGGAAAGTACATACTTATGGAATAAACTGGAAAGGGTATTATCAAAGTATTATACCGGAATAATATCCGGGTATAAGTATAGTATGGTATTTTGACACATGGATAATAAATGGTGAATTATGATGATAATGGGATTAACCCGAGGCAGTAACCGAGATGAGTCAGTATTTATATTACGGCAAACAGTATTAGTCTGACATATGCATAACATCTTATGTGTGCATACATTATTTGTTGGTATAGGAGTTGATAACGAGCAGTTGCCTGAGGAACCGAACTTAGAATCTGTTGGGCATTTCCAAAATTGATAATCGGCTAAGGTGAGGATGGATAACCCTTGATATGTGCCTGTAATACTGTGTGTGCTTTGTTGTTTGATTGAACTGCTGAGATGATCATTGTTGGTTATTAGACTGCTATGGTTATTGTTGTTGCTGTTGTTGGACTGTGTTATTGGTTCTGTGAATATTGTTGTAATTGATGTTGAACTGTTAATAGTGAATAATTAGTGTTATGAAATTGTTGATGGTTTGGTCTGTTGAATAACTTGAGATGATAGAAGGTTGGGTAATTGAGGAAAGAGTACTGGAATTGGAAATTGGGATTGAATTTGTCATGATGATTTAATTGTCACGTGGAAAGTAGTGGTACAACTAGATGGTTAGAGGCTAGTTCTGTGATGGCCATGGTCGGTTTCTTGGTTATGGGATGTTGATCCCGATTTGATTTGGATATTGGGATGTTGATCCCGGATTGGTTGTTATTGGGATGTTGATCCTGGGTTATGTTTTGGCCTGGCATCCGGAATTAGTTTATAACCAGGTACGACCCTAGCTTGTCCAGTGACAGGGCCCCGAAAGATAAAATTGGTAGTAATAATAAATATTCTTTTGGTCTTGGCTCAGTCGTGATTTGGTAGAATCTTGAGTTGTCTGTTGCTGGTGTTTTCTTCGAAAGTATTATGGTTGCCTGTATATCTCTGTTTATCCATGGTTGGTGAGCACTTTGGACTCACCCCTCGCTTGTGGGGTTTCATCCCATAGGTTGAGTTTATTCGTAGTTCAGGTACGATGATCGACGGCTGCTGCTTTCTTCTCCACCTGACTCCGGATCCATACCTCCGCTACATGTTCATATAAGACTTCCGCTGCTGTATTATATTTATTGTTGTGTTGCTGCATTACTATATTGCCTCTGTTGCTGTATCATATGCTTTCTGCTGCTGCTGTTGAGCTTGAGTGTGTGGCTTAAATAATGGTCCCTGAGTATGGGTGACGGATAATGTCTTGGAACTACTGCTGTATTTGGATTTACTATGTAGTATTTTGACTGCGATGTACTGTCTGTTCTATCAATAAGAATAGTTTCGGCACGTGTTTACTGTGTTCGATAAATACAGGTCGGGGCACTTCATTTTGGTAGCGGAGCAGGTAGTAGGTCATTAGGGACATAACTATGATTGCATGATTGTTTGTCTGTGCATAAGATCTGTCATGACATGATATAATATGCATGCATAACATTCTCATATAGGTAAGACGAATGGATCCGGTTGGAGGGAATCAGCATGCTGGAGGTTACCTAAATGACGATCAGCTATCGGTAGACCAACCGTAGCAAGTTGCGGGAGGTCCGGAACACCCTCCGATGGTCTCTTTGGGAGACCCTACGCAGATGCTAAACATGATAACTCAGATTCTGCAAAGGCAAGATGCCAGGGATGCCCGTATCGATGCCATAGAAGCTCGGAAATAGGAAAACCAGGGACCTATCGAGGATCCAGTGTATACGAAGCTGGAAAAGCTTGGGGCAAAGATCTTCAACGGTGTTACCACACCACAGGATGCTAGTCAGTGGCTCAGACAGATAAACCGAGTTATGCTGAAACTCATGTGCAGGAATGACAAGTGGGCCAGATACGCCGCTGCTATGTTCAGAGGAGTTGCCCTTGACTGTGGGAGTCTGCAACCAGGGATCTGCCGACACCTATCACTATGCCATGGAATCAGTTCATGGAGATGTTCAGAAGGAAGTTTGTTTCTGAGGCATACTAGGACCAGCTGAAACGAGAATTTCTGGGGCTACAACAGGGGGCAGAACAGACAGTCAACGAGTAAGAGATCAAGTTCAACCGCCTGTCTATCTACGCCAGTGAGTTTGTATCTACTCCGGAGGCCAGATGTAAACGTTTCTGGGATGGTCTTTGATCTGGTATCCAGACAGTCATGGGGTGCAAGGTTTACGAGACTTACCAGGACATGCTATCAAATGCCTTGAGAGCTAAGATTATCTGGCTGGGCAATGAGAGAGAGCAACAGGAGATCCGTAAGAGGTAAACTACACAGAGTTCTGGGGGGAAGAATAAGAGGTTTCAGACACCAGCCAACCAGTCAGGATATGGACAGAGCCATTCTATGCAAGTAAGCCAGGGATGTGGATGGAACAACAACACCTACAACAATCGAGGAAGTTCTTGAACTTAGTCCGGAGGGACTTTGTCTAGGAATACTCACCCGAGACTTCCTCTGTCTCATGTGAGGTGCTATGAGTATAACAAAGTTGGGCACTACCGATATTCTTGTCCCAAGTTGGGAAGATCTGGAGGTACGACACCTGCTCAGACGGTGCAAGCTTCAGTTGCCAGTGGTTCTGGAGTTGGCCGAGGCTGAGGACATGGAGCTGTTCCTGCTAGAACCCAGTCAGCCATGAACCAGAGTTCAGCAGTGCCGAGAGCATTTGCGATCACTGCTGATGAGGATCCAGAGAATGCCGATATTATAGCAGGTACTTTTACAGTCTTTGGTAGCATTGCATATACTTTGATTGATCCTGGTGCTATGCATTCATTTGTCGCATAAAGTTTTGCAATACAACATAGTTGTATGGAAGAGAGTTTAACTTGTCCGATGAGGGTTAGGCTACCTACAGGTATAGTGGTCAGGTTAACCCATATGTGCAGAGATGTTTCTCTTTCGTACGACAACGAGGTTTTTCTTACACGGTTGGTTGTGATGAATACGGGAGGTTTCGAAATTGTCCTAGGGATGGATTGGTTGTCCAGGTACAGTGATATGGTAAACTGTCAAACCAAGGAAGTGCTGCTGACATCCAATGGTGGGTGACAGGTTTTGTTGACAGGTAGTGGGAGAGGTGCTGCCACATGTAGTATCTCTGCTAATCAGGATTTCGGGATGAAGCCGCACGGTCCAGATGCCTAGTTGACTCACGTTAAGGGTGAAGAAGATCAGACTCCGGTTTTGGGGGACATCACAGTTGTGAGAGAGTTTCCAGATGTGTTTCTAGAAGATCTACCAAGATTGCCACCTGACAGGGAAGTTGAGTACACCATCAATCTGATGTCGGGAGTGATACCTATCTCGGTGGCACCGACAGAACTCCAAGAGTTGAAGAAACAATTAGATGAGCTGCTTGAGAAGGGATTCATCAGACCTAGTACATCACCTTGGGGATCGCCAGTTCTCTTTGTGAAGAAGAAAGATGGCAGTTTGCGTATGTGTGTAGACTACCGACAGTTGAACAAAGTTGTAGACTACCGATAGTTGAACAAAGTGACAGTGAAGAACAAGTACCCGCTTTCCAGAATTAATGACCCTTTTGATCAGTTACAGGGAGCCACCGTATTTTCCAAGATCGATCTTCGGTCTGGCTACCATCAGGTCAAGATTGCAGAGAAGGACATACCGAAGACAGCCTTCCGTACTCGGTATGGTCACTTTGAGTTCACAGTGGTTCCTTTCGGCTTGACCAATGCACCTGCAGTTTTCATGTACTTGATGCACTTGGTCCTGAACGAGTTTCTGGACAAGTTTTTTGTAGTCTTCATCGACGAAATTCTGATATACTCCAAGAGTAGGGAAGAACATGAAGAGCACCTAAGGGTAGTACTACAGAGGCTATGAGAGAAACAGTTATATGCCAAGTTCAGTAAGTGCAAGTTCTGGCTTGAGGAAGTCGCATTCCTTAGACATGCTGTATTCGGGGATGGGATTAAAGTTGACCCTGCCAAAGTGAAATCTGTTCTAGAATGGGAGCCACCCAAGACGGTACCCGAAGTCAGAAGTTTTCTTGGCCTTGCAGGATACTACCGGTGATTCATCGAGGGTTTTTCGTTGATAGCCAGTCCTTTGACCAAGCTATTGAGGAAAGATCAAGCCTTTGTATGGAGTGAAGCCTGCCAGAAGAGTTTTAATAAACTGAAGAAGAAGTTGACATCAGCGCTAGTCTTGACAGTACCTAAGCCAAGAGTGGAGTATGTGCTGTTTTGTGATGCTTCAGGTCTTGGTTTGGGAGTAGTTCTGATGCAAGAGGGCCGAGTGATTGCCTATGCTTCGAGACAGTTGAGGCCACATGAGAAGAACTTTCCGACAAATGATCTAGAGATGGCCGTAGTGATCCTTGCTTTGAAGATTTGGCGACATTACCTATTCGGAGAGAGATGCCGGATTTTCACAAATCATAAGAGTCTCAAGTACATCATGACTCAGAAGGAACTTAACCTATGGAAAAGACGTTGGGTTGAGTTGCTGAATGATTATGATTGTACTATTGAGTACCATCCTAGAAAAGCTAATGTTGTAGCTGATGCTTTGAGCCGGAGACAACCAGAAGATGCTTCCACGACCTACTCGGTATCCTCTCTTATCGAGTTAAGGAAGATGGGAGTTGAATTTTCAGTAGATGAGACGGGAGCTTTGTTGACCCATATTGAAGTCAAGTCTAACTTGAGAGGCTGGATTGTGGAACTACAAGATAGAGATCCCGACTTGATCAGGCTGAAGGAAGCAGTCCGCAGTAGAAAAAAAGACAAGCTTCACATAGCATATGATAGTGCACTGATGCTGGGGAAACGTCTATGTGTACCCAGTGTTGGTGACCTGCGCAATCAGATTCTGGAAGAAGGACATATGACACCGTATGCTATGCACTCTGGAAGCACCAAGATGTATAAGAACCTGAGAAGCCATTTCTGGTGGCCGCGCATGAAGAAAGATGTAGCCGAGTATGTGGCTAAGTGTATTACTTGCCAGCAGATGAAAGCTGAGCATCAGGCTCCAGCGGGAAAGTTGAGATCTTTGACAGTGCCAGAGTGGAAGTGGGAGATGTTTACTATGGATTTTGTGGTCGGATTACCGTTGACTCGGAGACAGCATGATGCTATTTGGGTTGTCGTTGACCGACTTACAAAATCAGCCCATTTTCTTCCCATTCGGCAGACAGACACCCTGGACAAGTTGGCGAAGCTTTATGTTGCAGAGATTGTGAGACTACATGGAATCCCTAAGTCCATAGTCTCAGACAGAGATCCGAGATTCACATCGCGGTTTTGGAAGAGTCTACAAGCAGCTTTGGGTACGAAGTTGAGTTTTAGTATCGCATTTCATCCTCAGACAGACGGACAGTCAGAGAGGACTATTCAGATGCTGGAAGATATGTTAAGGGCTTGTGCTCTTAATTTCAGTGGGAGTTGGGATCAGTATTTGCCTTTAGCGGAGTTCGCCTACAACAATAGTTTTCATTCCAGCATCGGGATGCCACCGTTTGAAGCCCTTTACGGAAGGAAGTACAGAAGTCCAGTATGTTGGGATGAAGAAGGTCTCCGTTTGATTGTGGGTCCAGATTTGGTGAAGCAAACAGTAGATAAGATTCAGACAATTAAGCAGAGTATGAGAGCAGCTCAGGACCGACAGAAGACTTATGCTGACAAACATCGTCGTGAGATGGAGTAACAGGTGGGAGAAAGAGTTTTCCTCCGAGTTGCACCATGGAAGGGAGTTATCAGATTCGGGAAAAGAGAGAAGCTGAGTCCCAGTTACATCGGACCGTATGAGATTGTGGAAAGGGTTGGACCCTTGGCATATAGATTGTCTTTACCAGAGGAGTTATCACGGATTCACGACGTGTTCCATGTTTCCATGTTAAGGAGGTACATATCAGATCCGAGCCTTGTGGTTAGTACAGCAGATGTTGAGGTATCAGAGGATCTTATGTATACAGAGATGCCAGAACAGATTCTTGCCCGAGAGGTCAGACAGTTGAGAAACCGAGTCATTCCGATAGTAAAGGTTAAGTGGAGCAAGAACTCTGCGAACGAGTCTATGTGGGAAGTTGAGGAGCACATGCGTTCTCAGTATCCGCACTTGTTTTCAGCATCAGAGTGAATTTCGGGGACAAAATTCTTTTAAGGTGGGTAGGTTGTAACAGCACGGTAATTTTTGCGTTTTTACCAGTACCATAAAAAGATTTTACACAGTTGTTTACCATTAAAATTAATCTTGGGTAATTAATTTATGGTAACTCGTTCATCGGATTCCGAAACCGAGCCCTGTCCCGCGTTCAGGATTTTTCTGCGGATTTTACGGACCAAAGTTGGAATTTTTCGGGTCCAGGAATCTTCAGAAAAGTCAGGTTTATCCTCGAGTTATCGGACCAGAAATAAAGTCAAGGGGGGTATAATGGTTATTTTCTGGTCCGGACAGAACCCGCCTCTCTTGTCGCACAGTAGCGCATAACTGTAGGCTGCCGCCGTCTTCTCCTGTGAAGCCTGTGAGCTGCTTGTCTAACCCGTGCTCAACCAGTACCACGCACGGTTATTACCTGTGTTTCATCTGCTTCCATACACACTAAACGCCACCATCTTTTGCCTGCCAGTATCACCTTCATCACCTTCTACAAAACACATACCTAGACATCATCTTCTGCCTGCAAACCAACACACAAAACCAACCAAAACCAGTAAGAAAAAAAAAGAGAGAAAACAAACACACAACACACTACATCCAACCAGAAATCACCACGTCATCACCACCTCACCCATCACCTTCCTCCCTCTCCCGGTCATTGTTCACGCGTAGGTGAACCACGCCGCCACACAGATCACCACCCCTACCGAAGTCTTCCCCTCACCGTCTCTGTCTGAACGAACCCGACGCCGCCTGATTCCACTACCCGACGCGTCGTCGGCAGCCAAGGATCCGACAGGCTGCCTTCTCCTCCCTGCCACTATCGACCGCCGCTCCAGCAGCCACGACGTCGGCCGTCCTCGAGTCGCCGCCTACGTCCGTGACCTGTGCTGGTTGTTTGACGTTGAAGTGCCCTCAGCCCAAGTGCGGCGTTGCGGTAGGGGAGGATGTTATTGACGCGGTGGCTCTGGAGGAGGACAAGAAGAAGTACTACCATTACCTTGTCAGGTCTTATGTGGAAGATAACAAGACAAGGAAGTGGTGTCCTGCTCCGGACTGTGACTGCGCCGTTGACTTTGAAGCCGGGGATGACTCTTTCGATGTGACTTGCCTGTGTTCTCACACTTTCTGCTGGAACTGCTGCGAGGAGAAGCACCGCCCCATTGATTGTGATACTGTAACCAAGTGGAATCTGAAGAACAGTTCTTAGTCTGAGAACCTTACTTGGAAGAAGGCTTATACCAAGTCTTGCCCCAAGTGTAATAGATCAATCGAGAAAGCGGAAGGGTGTATGCACATGACATGCGGGGAGCCTTGTGGGTATGAGTTCTGCTGGTTGTGCCGTGGTGATTGGGAAAAACATGATAATAGAGGGTGCAATAGTTATACGGGGCGGAAGGGAGAGGAGAAAGCTAATGTGTTGAAGTTTACTGAGATACCAACATTATTTTGATCGTTGGGCGGCCAATAAAAAGTCTAGACAGATTGCCTTTGGTGATTTGCAGAATGTGCTAAACAATTATTCAGGAAATACTGCAGGCTGCATTGTGATCAAAGGTCTTGCACAACCTGGGTCCTCTGAGTTCAACTTCTTGACTGAGGCATGGAAGCAGATTGTGGAGTGCACGTCCTGAAATGGACCTATGCTTATGGGTACTATTTGCCTGACATTCAGGTTACCAAAAAAAAGTTCTATGAGTACTTGGAAGGGCAAGCAGAGATGAGTCTAGAAAGGCTACATGATTGTGCGGAGAAGGAAATTCAAACCTCTATAGAGACTGGTGACTGAAAGGAATTCGAAGTTGTTAAGCAGAAGCTGATTACACTGACGAAAGCGGCCAAAGACTTTCTTTGAGAATTTGGTCCGGGCACTGGAGAATGGTCTAGCAGATGTTACTGCTCAAGCTCGCAGCTCCATGGATAAGGAGGCTAAGGATAGACCCTCCAAGTACACCAGAATTACAAGGTATGGAACCGCAGGAGATCGTCGTGGACGACCACGTGCTTATTTGCTGGCGGTAGGCTCACCCGCCACTTGAAAGAAGGCAAAATCGGTTGTTGCTGACAATGAAGCCAGCTTTACCAGGGCAGCATAATACACCTCAGGACTCAACTACAAATTTACCGGTGCAGCATAATACACCTCAGGGCACAACACCATGTTTACCATTGCAGCTTAATACACCTCAGGGCATATGGTCTTGCGAGTTCTGTGCCCACCCCAATCCCCTGTCTGCTGCATACTGCGAGGTATGCACTCGAGGAGCTTGGTCCTGCGAACTCTGCACTTTTTCCAATCCCAGGATGGCAACTACTTGCCAGATGTGCGATCCTATGGAGGAGGAGTGAAATAGTGCCTTTCATCTCTTTTTTACTTGGTTATTTTCTGCTGCAAAAGCTGTCTCAACATTTTTATTTTGAGTTTATAGTATTTTAGGTTCTGCAACTTCTTTCGTGGCATGGAGGTATTTAAATAATTGAAAGGCTGGCTAGGTATTTGGCTCTCTGATGTTATTATGATGTTGTCCTGTTGATCACAATTATGAACCTAACTGATAAAATTCAATACTATATTCATTATAACCTCATCCCTCGGTGCCCACACTCTCTCCTTAAGAGAAGTGAACCGGTTTCAGGGCATTGACCAGCATTCTAAAAGAGATCAGGTCAGTCATTGATAGAATAATTGTCATCTCTTTGAATGATTAGTATAGAGATCGGATATATTACTGTGAATTGTTTATGTTATGATATGCGTACACCTATTCATTTTTTAGTACCATACGCTACTAAGTACTATTGAACTCCAGAATAGTTTCAAGTGAGGATAGGCTATGTTGCTGAACAAAAAAAAATAAAGAAGAAAGGATAGGCTATGTTTAGCTTTTACGCAGCTGTATTATAAATATTACAGCTACTACATAAACCCAGTTATACTTTTAACATCCCATGGTTTTGAGAATCGGATGATGAGCAGACTGAAAGCTGTGTGCTACTAAGGATGTTTGCCCTGTTTCATGCGAAGCAGGGGATGATACTTAAAACTTATATGCTTGATTTGATCCTCTTAGTCGCCTTTAGTACTCTTTTTTTTTTTTTTGTAAAGTCGCCTTTAGTACTGTACATCTAACACCTTGAAATGAAATTAAGGGTGCAAAATGCTTGTAGAGTATTCCAAAGCTGATGAGCTCTCTATTATTCAAGAAACAGGGTCGGGTAACAGATAGGCGTCTAGCAAAAAAGGGCCTTAGAAGTTAAAGTCGACTTCCGGTTCTCTGTCTTTTGATGCCATTTCTTCCATATGCCACGTCTGGATGGTAATGTACGGTAATGGAGTAGTACAGTAAGGAAAAGGTGTTATTCTATCTTTGCCTGACTCGCTGCTACAGGGCACCAGATGCGAGAGTTAGTTACTATTCAGTATTACCTTCCCAAAAGGGCAACAAGGGGACCGATTCCGTCCCTATTGAAGTCCAAAAAGTATAAAACTTGAGAGAATTTTTCTGTTGAACTGAAAGTGTGAACTTTGGTTAAAAGCATGCGAATAATTTTCTTACCGTAAACAGAATAGCATGAACCATGATGACTTCTGCGACCATTGCATTGCAGCTATATTTTGCAAGAGAGAGAGAGGATGATCTCGTTATATCCCTCTCAGAACAAGTTTATTATATTTTTAGCCCTTACGGCCAGTCAGTTCCTATTTAAACTTACTTATTGAAGCATATAATTAGAAACCTGTAATGTGAGATTAATTTGTTATCATATTGTTTGTTAGTTGCAAAATGACAAAGGAAACAATAAATTGATGTTCTAAATTTTCGAATTTAACAATATATTTTTTTCATATGGATCTCGATCCCACAAAATATGCAACGACCCAGACACATGGCCCATAAAGATTGGATTAAAGATTCAAGTTCAAATATAAAGGAAATCTCCCTAAAATCCTCAACCCATCAGCCCAATCCAAATTATAAAAAGCCTAGCCTAGTATCCAGTACCATTTGAACCCACTTGAGCTACAATTTATAAAGTACCCATCAACATTTACCACAAATTGTTAACAAACAAACTTATTCTCTAGGATTCAGTTAAAAATTCATTTACTGGAAACTAAATTAGGAATGATATAATTTTAGAATAAGGGGAAAGAATCGGCCCTACGTTTTTTTTGTCTTTCTATTAACAATACCTTTGATCAAATAAAAAGTTGTATTTTTTAAAAGCGAATCGTGAACTCAAATATTACTGCAATCATTACATATCAGAAAATTTCAAGTCTAGTTAGAGTCATTTTTACCACCAAAAAATACGAGTCGCTATCAATATTAAAAAAAAAACCTGTTCTACTTCAAAAAGAAGATGGCAAAAAGAAATCCAGTAATTTTGAGTAGTAGTGATCAACTGGAAGATTTTGTTATGGGGACTCCCTAAGCTTTTGTTAATTTAAGATAACAAAAGCTTAATTTCACAATTCAATCAAATTTAAGATTAATTTCACAACTAATTAAATTTGGGCGTCCCACCATAAAATTTCTTGATCAACTATTAAAATCAAATAGTTTATCAATAGACTCTCTTTTCCGAAAGAAGACGGATTTCCGTGGGTCTCCCTCTCCCCTTATAGTATATATCAGTATAGCCATATCTAGGGTTTTATTAATTTGACGACATTAACCATCGAAGACAGTACCTGCAGCGAGAAGCAAGACAACCATATGGCCTACTACTACAGCGACGATCACGGCGACTTCAATGACGACAAGGGCTTCACTGATGAAGAGGTTCACGTCGCCGAGGATTCACTGCAAGAAAAAGAAGAGGACGCAGTCGATTTCTACACTATGCGGCAAAACAATTATAAATTCCTCAAGGAAGCAGACATCCGCCAACGCATAGAGGACCGCATCAAAGAATTGTCTTTCATCCTCTGCATATCAGAATCTGAGGCAAGTATTCTCCTCTGCCATTATAATTGGTCTGTTGGTAATGTACACGACGCCTGGTTTGCTGATGAGTCTGGAGTCCGTACAAAAGTAGGTTTATTGGAAAACCCAGCACCAGTTGATCGGTATAGCATCACTAGTGGTAGTAGTTGTGGGATATGTTTCGATGAATTTCCTAGGGATAAGCTTAGCTCAGCTTCCTGTGGCCATCTTTTCTGTAACACATGTTGGTCTGTCTACGTTAAAACTTCAATAGACAATGACGGTCTTGGGTGTTTAAAGTTGAGATGTCCTGATCCATCTTGTGGTTGTGCTCTTGATCAAGAGATGCTTGATTCGTTATTGTCCGAAGAGGACAGGAAGAGGTATAGAAAGTGCCTGGTTAGGTCTTATGTGGAGAATAGCAAGAAGAGACAGTGGTGTCCTGGGGCAGACTGCGAGTATGCTGTGGAGTTTGCCGGTGAGGATATAAACTTCGATGTTACTTGCCGCTGTTTCACCACTTTCTGCTGGAGTTGTAGCCAGGAAGGCCACCGTCCTGTGGATTGTGAGACCGTGAAGAAGTGGATCCTGAAGAATAACGCTGAATCCGAGAACGTGAAGTACATTGTCGAGTATTGCAAGCCTTGCCCCAATTGCAGGAAACCAATCGAAAAGGCGGATGGCTGTATGATGATGCAATGCACTCAGTGCGATCAATTGTTTTGCTGGTTTTGCCTTAAGAGATGGCATCATACGAATTGTAACCAATACAGGGTTGATGATGCTGGCGAGGTGGAAAAGAAGGAGAATGCCAAGCTATCTGTCCAGAAATATGTTCATTATTTTGAAAGGTGGGATGCCAACAGGAAATCAAAGGAGAAAGCACTAAAAGATTGTCGGGGAATGATGGAGGAGAAGTTTGAAAGTCTTAGCCATATTCTAGGGCTGCCCGAAGCCTATTTTGACTTCATAACAAAAGCATGGCTGCAGGTAGCTGATTGCAGGCGAGATTTGGAGTGGAGCTATGCCTATGGATATTACTTGAGTGACGAGGAGAAGGCCAAGAAAAACTTCTTTGAGTACTTGCAAGGGGATGCAGAGTCGGGGCTGGAAAAGCTTCATCAGTGTCTGGAAAGGGAGCTCCTTGATGTTATTGGTAGGAAAGATCTTTCCCTCTTCATTTTCAACCGATACAGAACAAAACTAGTTGGATTGACCAATGTGACTGCAAATTACTTCGAGAAACTGGTTAGAGCATTAGAGGAAGGGCTGTCTGAAGTGAGCAACTATTCAGAAGATGTAGTAGTACTTGAAGAGTTCTGGTCTTGCGATCAGTGTACCTATTACAATCCGGTCTCTGCCAAAACATGCCGGATGTGTTTTGGCCTATCGGATTCCGATCTGTCTGAAGAAGAGGGTTGGATTCCTTTGCTGGATGAGTATTGATTGTTGTGTTATTTTTACCTGATTTCTATATAGTTGGCGATATTATTAATTGTTGGTGGTTATATATTCTACTATTTCTTGGATGATATGCCACACTAGCTAGTTTCATCTCATGAAGTTCTTGATCAAAAAAAAAATCTCATGAAGTTCACTTATGCTCTCTTAGTTCAATTTCAGGATCAACGTACGAATTGGGAAAATCTCCAAATTTGGGCACACGAAACCTAGATGAATCAACCCATCCAATTTCAAAATTGCCAACCCGAAATAATTATAAGTAAGCATCAAACAGCATCCCTCACTCCTTGACTTAGCTCGAATAAGCCACGGCAGCTCTCCGGGTCGATTGAGTTTTAGTGGAAAAAAATAGGCGAATTTCAACCCAATAGTGGGGAGGTTTGGCTGCCCGGATCCCACCAGAAACGGCGGTGCTGGTGGTTCTTTCTGGGTGCAGCAGAGAGGAGCAACGCATCAAGCGGATTCTCCTCCCTCAAAACCAGACTTGAGGTGAGAGAATTCAAATTTCAAAAATACATTATGAGCAGTTAATAATCAACTCCGATTAGTGATAATGTTCTTGCGTTTCTCCATTTCCATCCCTCGTTTTTTAATATCTGAACGCATATAAAATTAAGGAAGAATGTAAGAACAACAAACTTCCCAACCGAAAATTATGCTTTTGCTGTTGTGATTCGTAAACAGATATATGCTTCACACTGCAAATTTATTGCCCAATGTTTCAATTTTTCTCTCGTCTCAAAAAATTTGAAACTGAATTCATGACGAGATGTATGAGTCTTGGATAAAACAATTTCTCATCCACCACAATGAGGCTTGCAAAGCAAGCTCATGACTATCTGATCACTAGGATTATCTGGCTTCCCTCAATTCTTATGCGCCATTTGTCACATACTTTAAGAACAAAAATTTGGATAAACAATAAAAAAAAGTTAGGTAAATCGGGGTGATTAGCATTAAACTTCTATATTATTTATGAGGATCACTACTAAATTCTAGCCCCATCACGTCTTGGCCGATGTTACCCAGGTGGTATAATTTATTCAGACAAAAAAAATGTGGTATAATTTATTGATGGATGATAAATTGGAAGTCATGGTTGGTATAATAAATTACAAATTCCTTTTTCTTTTTGGTCTAAATTACAAATTCCTAATTAATCAAAAGAATGCATTATAAGTTGTAACCAAAACCAAAATGCATTAAATCTTTGTGTAGAAGTATATCACCGTGGGCCATCTTAAGATAGTCGTAGCGCAGTGTAGAGATATGGAATCACTTCAATTTGTTTTATAGCAGATCACGTAATTTCCGGGTCTCTCCTTATATTGCCATATCTAGCTCGGGTTTTTAGTCTATATCACACATATATATACATATACATTGTTGCAAGCCCCGCCCCATAGACGCTGCCTAGAAGGAGAGAACATAATCATGGACTATTACAACAACAGCAGCGACGAGGAAGGTGAAAGCTATTTCAGCGACAATGAAAACACAAACTCGTATCAAGAGAAGGAAGACGACGATGGAGAGGTTGACGGTGTTGAGAACTCGTTGCAGGAAAGTGAAGAGGACAAAGATTTCTACATGATGCGGCAAAACAATTATAAGTTCCTGAAGGAAGAAGATATCCGCCAGCGCATGGAGGATGGCATCAAGGAATTGTCTACCACTCTCTGTTTGTCAAAATCTGAGGCAAGTATTTTGCTGCGTCATTATAATTGGTCTGTTTCTAACGTACACGATGCCTGGTTTGCTGATGAGTCTGGGGTCAGGGAGAAAGTAGGTTTACTGGAAAACCCTGCAACACCTGCCTCGAATAAAGTCGAGGATACTCATAGTTGTGGGATCTGCTTTGATGAGTTCCCTTGGGATAAGCTTAGCTCAGCTAGCTGTGGCCATCTCTATTGCCACCCATGTTGGTCTAGCTACGTCAAAACATCCATCGACAATGACGGTCTTGGGTGTTTAAAGTTGAGATGTCCTGAGCCATCTTGTGTTGTTGCTGTCTCTCAAGACATGCTTGAGTCATTGGTGTCCGAAGAGGACAGGAAGAAGTATACAAGGTATCTTGTAACCTCGTATGTGGAGAAGAGCAAGAAGAGAAAGTGGTGTCCCGGGACAGGCTGCGAATATGCTGTGGAGTTTTGCGGTGAGGATATAAACTTCGATGTTACTTGCCGTTGTTTCACCACTTTCTGCTGGAGCTGTAACCAGGAAGGCCACCGTCCCGTGGATTGTGAGACCGTGAAGAAGTGGATCCTGAAGAACAGCGCTGAATCCGAGAACGTGAAGTACATACTAGCGTATTGCAAGCCCTGTCCCAATTGCAGGAAACCAATTGAGAAAAATGGAGGGTGTATCCTCATGTATTGCCTTAAATGCGAGCATAGTTTTTGCTGGATATGCCTTGCGCCAACGAGAAATCATAATATCATGAATTGCAACAGATACGATAAGGCTAATGTTCCTAATCCTAAGGCTAATGTTCCTAATCCTAAGGCTAATGTTCCTAATCCTAGGGAGCAGGAAGCAAAGTATGCAAAGCGATCCCTGGAGAAATATACTCATTATTTTGAAAGATGGGATGCCAATAGAAGATCAAAGGAAAAGGCACTACAAGATTGTCAGAGAGTGACGGGGGAGAAGTTTGAAAGTTTTAGCAGCAGGCTGGGGCTGTCTGAAACCTATTTTGACTTCATAACAAAAGCATGGCTTCCGGTTGTTGATTGCAGGAGGGTTTTGGAGTGGAGTTATGCCTATGGATACTACTTGGATGAAGATGAGAAGGCCAAGATACAGTTCTTGGAATACTTGCAAGGGGAGGCACTGTCGGGCCTGGAAAAGCTTCACCATTGTGTGGAGAGTGAGCTCTTTGATGTCATTGATAATGAAGATCTCTCCTCAGTTGATTTCGCTGGATTCAGAACTAAAGTTGTTGGATTGACCAATGTGACTGCAAATTACTTCGAGAAGCTGGTTAGAGCACTAGAGGATGGGTTATCTCAAGTGGCCAGCACCTCACAAGAAGACTTTTGGTCTTGCGATCGGTG
>JAKUCV010003769.1:3869-22598 GCA_028386065.3 Turnera subulata
TGTTCACTGAGTAGGCGACTCACATAATCGCCACCGTTGTTTTTCAGACTTTAGTTAGCGTGCAGACTCACTTACACCTTCGACTCGGAGATCAGACGCAGTCACTTCAGCAGGTAGTTGTGCATTATCTCTTGGTGGGATCCATAGGGCCATATGCATGTTATTTTCTATCTTGAGTATTATTATTATCAATTTCATCTTCCGCTGCATGATAAATAACTCGAGATGTCATAAATGTTTTATCTTTATATCGGCAGTTTGCCGGAGTTGATTTGTGATATTATGTCGGCGTGATGCCGTGATGGCTTATTATTTGTTAAGCCGGTTGATCTCGTTTATTTTTATGACATCTCGTTGTTAAAACATTTTCATGTAAAATGTTTGAATGCCGAAGCATCGGTTTTTGGTACCCCGGGTTTCAAGAGTATTTTGGTAACTCTTTTTCATTTAAATATTTTATTTTATTAAATTGGGGGTACGGGCTTCCACACAGAACCAGTCTAACAGCATGGTATTTGGAAGCTTCTTTGGGAGTTCCAATCATAAATAAGTTTATCCATACTCAAAATGATTTAAATTATGTAAAGATCAATTCAATTCTATTTTGTAATTTCCCGGAAATTAGTTGCTTCAGGCAACTTGGATCCTTCAGGGATCTTCATGTATGTATCATGACTTATGAATCCATAATAATAGGCTGTAATAGCATTCATTAGATGCATTTCTAATACTTTTTATATACTGCCAGACATATCAAAGTAATTGCATCCATCACAGGGGAGTATATCTCCTCATAATTAATACCTGATCGTTTGGGTAAAAACTTTGTGCCACAATCCGTGCTTTACATCTCATTATTTATTTATTTCCGCACAAATACCCTTTTATGACCAATAGAATTTTTACACCTTCTGGTGTACGGACTACAGGTCCGGAAATTTCTCGCTTCGGGCGAGTCCAATTTCTCGCTTCGGGCGAGTTCAATACAGCCTTAATTGTATTTCTATATTTTGGCCAATTATACTGTGCCTACATTCATCAATGTAGGTTCATGATCCTCATTTCATTTAGCGCTATATTAAACAATAAATATTCCGTCGACGGTTATTTTACGTCGGTTCCATCTTATTTTTGACACTATAATTGAGATCTTATCATGCTTATTTATTTCAGGTACCTGAGTTACTTCTGGAACTTTATCACTTTGTGTCAGAGAATCAACCTCTTCTAGAGGACTTTTAACTCAAACCTCTACTGGAGGCCATATTTTTCTTACTGAGGCCATCTTATCACATTTGCTCCTTTTTCTCTTTTGAGAATTTCTTTTCCTTTTTGGAACCGAGAATAATCTATAGATTCATTTGCATACTTACATTGTTCTTCAGGAACATCAATCTTAAACAGGAGCATTTGCAGCTGGTATATGGTCACACTTAATTTAAATGTGTCTGGCAATTGCATATCAATTTTCCTGCAAATGAATCATCTTTTGAACTTCAGGTTCATACTAATTTATTCGAGGATCAAAAACTAGATATTGATAAATCATTTCAATAATCTCTTGATCTAGCTGCTTCTTTCCTCCCCCTTATGTTGGGTAAACTCTAACATCAAATTAACATACCCAATATACACAAACATATATTCCCAATATTCTTTAAGGACCAACAAAATAATGCTGTGGTGGAGCATTTTTATACTATATAACCGATGGTCCGAAGATGAGAGATACTAAGTATGTGACCATTAATCAATTAAATGGGGAGATCTTATCATGTTGGCTTGATGCACTCAAGTGTTGCTGCATATAAAATACCATTTTCTCAAACAGTGATATTTCATCAATGGTCCTGCAATCAATTGTCAATGTGGCCCAGATCAGTTTGGGTTTATTTCCAATGATATACATTATCCATTGAAGAAATATACCAGTATAATCTAGACATATAGTCTAGTAACATAAGTAGGGATATGTACCCGCAAGTGGCTTAATCATTAAAACAAGTGCGCACAATGCCAACTTGCGTCATAAAATAGACCATCTAGTCGATGCATCATAAAAATTACCTAGATGGTCAACACAGCGGATCTATCAGTCCGCGTACATATCCCGGAATTATTCCCAAATTTGCTGGTCTAGGCCAATCTAATCTTAGGATGGCCGTATTATTAATTTCGCAGCAAACAAACACATGGAAATTCATTGATTGTAAAACTTTTGGTTTTTCAATGAGTGACCAAATAAATTTCGTGCATCATTATTGACCCGGGATGACGCAACCGGTCATGCCAAATAAATCCAATAAACCAACTTTAAGTAGGTAACAGCTTCAGGCTGGGATATATGTGCCAGCTTCAGGCTGCTATTTTTACTAGCTTTTGATGGGTACCAGCTTCAGGCTGTTGTGTACCAATTTTAAGCTTATATCTGCCTCTCATGTCGAAAAAATTAGAATTATTGAGCAATAATTAATGTAGTGGCAGACATTTCCAAAAGCAAATCCTCGAGGATTGTAAAGCTTTGAAATTTTCTGAGTAATAATATAATCCACCAAAAAATCTTCTGGATCTTTTCGGGGACACCTGGCTATCTTTGCTCAGGCTATAAGAAGGGGGAAGGATTACATGGAAAGATACAGAAAAGCTCATAGATATAGAAAAATTCATCAAAGCAAAGAAACAGAAAACTCAACCAAGACAAAAATGCCTTCCCCAGCTACTGTTTTCCTTGTTGAGGGTGCCTCACTAGGCAGAAGAAATAGATTGGCCTATAGCATGGTAAATGAACAACAAGAGGAACTGCCTAATGAGCTAGCAAGAATCCCACGTTTGGTTTTTGTAGATGAGCTATACTCGTCTAGGTTCTTTGTGACTCTAATGGAAGAGACTTTCTTCCTGGAGGACCAAGGCAATCTCAGGACAAATTTTTATGGCTCAGCTAACTCTATAATATTTTTCATATCTGCTAGGATGCAGGAATTTCAGCTAGAGCCTTCATGTCAAATTTTAAATCAAAGCAGTTATTATCAGGTTTCCATGATGGCTCAGAGCGTCCCAAGGGTGACTGGGTTACCACCTACATGGCCTAAGGTACGACTTTTATTGTGGAATTGCAGGGGTATAGCAAGAAGGTCTCAAGACTTTGTGCGTACCTTAAGGGATCTGAAGAATCAGTACAAGCCTAACATGGTACTAATTACTGAGACTTTGTGGCAAGCAGGAGAGAATCATGGTGTGATTCCACTCCGGTTTCCTCCAACGAATCGGTTTGAGATACCTGGAGAAAACAACAGGGGTGGTATGTGGTTCTCCTGGAACGACAGTGTTAGGGTCAACATTAATGGTGAGGCTCAGAGTTTCAGGGTTAATGTTGAACCCAAAAGATAGATTACTTGTTTAAATATATGTATGAGAACCATTCTTCTTTGAATGTTCTCCAGTTATGTATCCGTTTATGCAATAATAATATGCATGTTTGCTTTGAGCCTTTTCATTTATTATCTCATTTACGCTCACAGGCACAAATAATTATACTGTCTTATTCGCTTCAGGGAATAGGTCAGAGTCAATTCATTTTATTACTGGGGGTGTCTGTACTCGCATAAATAGACGATCTTCTAGATCATATTAAAACATGCGTTCTTCAGGAACATATTCGAATTTATGCTCTTCTGGAGCGTGTTAATCATTTTTCATTTCGAGATGTCATAATATGTTATATTGTCATCCACACTTATAATTCTCCCCCTGTGGATGTCAATTTTGCATTGTCTTCGAGACTAATGCTTCAGGCATTATTCTAAGAAACAATTATAAAGTACTGAAAAGTAAATAAAAATAAATTGCAATGCGTAATAATTTAAGCTGAACATAAAAATAAATTGAATATAAAATAAATTGTTAAGCAAGTATAATATCCACCTTCTGGTGGTCATATAATTGCCATCTTCTGGTGGTAATAATGTTTATTTTCGATTTTTTTTTTAAGGATCTTCAGGATCTTTTGAACGGTAAGACTTCCAGTCTTCGTTGTATTTTTCTTTTTCGAGTCTTCTGGACTCTTACATTTAGTCTTTCAGACTATTCTTATTTAAATGCATTTTCGCATTTAATGCCCATTATAAATTTCTTCCGGAAATTTTAAGGGCCTCAAATTCAAATAACATAATTGAATATATAAATACCTAATTACAATAAATAAGCAAGAGGTCTTATATTAATTACCCCAAGTAAAGTAAATGGCAGGAAATTAAAATAATGGGCCTAGTACGAGCCCATAAGTAAAATTAAAGACGAGAAAATTAAATACAATGGGCCCTATGATAGCCCAATTAAAAATAAATGGCTAGAAATTAAATGCAATGGGCCTTTTTATAGCCCAACAAAAACTAAATTGCTGAAAGTTAAATGCGATGGGCCTTACACGAGCCCAATTAAAACGTAAAGAAATAGGCAGCTTAGCCGGCCATTAAATGAATAATGAGCCCTTTTAATAGCCCAATTGAAATTTAAATAAAAACAGAAAATATGCTTACTCGATAAATCTTTCAGCAATAACATATATAATACGCTTATACGATAAAGGCGGCTTAGCCAACCAATAAATAAATATAATAAATATTACGGCCTTCCGGGCTTATAAAACGGTCTTCCAGGCTTTGCCGGAAAAAATCCGAGGTTTCAAATTTCGGCCAAAATCACTATTCACGGTCGCCGAAAATTACTATTCACCGTGCCGGATAATTTTCTGAGGCATCAAATTCCGGCCAAACACAAAATACGTATAATTGCCTTCCGGGCTTGCCGGGAAGATTCCGAGGCGCAAATTACTGTTCACGCCCGCCGGATTCCGGCCAAAATTACTGTTCACAGCCGGAAGCTCGCCGGAAACACTGTTCACGCGTCCTCTCATTTCAGCCAGTTTCACAATTCTATTCATTCTCCTACATATCCCCGACTTTAGTTTCCCATTAACAAATGTTGTAGTATAATGTAACCAACCAGCAAAACTGGAACAACATAAAAAAAGGAAAAAAAAACAGCAGTAACTAGAATTATACAACAACAAAAAAATACTGCCAATCAAGCTTCCTCCTTATCTCGATTTCAAAGACATTCAAGATAAACTCTAAGATAAACTCTCCTCACGCAAACAAAACACCCAAGACACACCTCCAAGACAACAACCCGGTCACATATACCAAATCACAATTCAAATACACTAACAATTCCAGCTCAGAGAACAACCACCACAATCAAAGCACAACACAATTAAACCAGAAAGGTCAAAGAGAACAGGCGAGGAAGAAAAATCAAAGGCTTACCCAGGGATAATGGCGACGGTATAGGGTCGACGGCGGCAACAAGCTCGGGCGGCCAGCTTCTTGCTTCCACGGGCGACGACGGCTCTGCTGCGAGGGAGAAGATGATGGCGGCTGGTGGTGTGTGGTGGCTCGGGTGGTCATGGGTTCACGGGGTCGTCGCCGTCGGCGACAGGCAGGCGGCAAGAGGGGCTCTGCAGATCGGCGGGTCGGCGAGGCAGCGGCGCAGGCGATGTCGCTGCCGGTGGGGAGGCGTGGATGCACATGGATGCAAGGAAGAAGAAGAACAGACCCAGGTTAGGAACAACCGGGTCCGGATTCGTCGTCGGGTCGACAGCCTTTGACGGCACGTCCGGCAACGAAACCGTCGGGAAGGGACATCGACAGGTCGGCGACAGCGAGGGGATCATGATGGCTGTGGTGGTGTCGTGCACGGCGGCGCGAAAGCCGGCGCCGGAGATGAAAACGGCCAGCCGGTTTTTTTTCTTTTCTCTTCTCCATTCACCGTTTTCTGGTCGGTTTTCGTTTGCTCTGGGTAGAGGCTAACTCGTGCTGATAACGTGTTGTAAACAATTGGATTTGAGTAAGAGTTCATGGAGAAGAAGGAATCAAGGAGAAGAAGAAGGTTTGAGAGGAGGATGGGTTAATGGGTCTCGTTACCCGGTTGTACGTATTTTCTATTTCTTCATTTCATTATATATAATAAGTAGGAGGTGGCAAAGTATCACTTTGGTCCCTCAAAATGACATTCACTACATATTTATCCCTCGGAATAATATATTTATAACACCTAGGTAGTATAGCATAGTTTTTTGTTTTTAATTTATTTATGTCGAGGTAGCACAATTTTTATACACCTATGCTAATTCTAGCAAGGTACTCTGTGTGGGCTCAAAAATTTTAATGTTAATTTTGGTCCTAATCTTACAAGATTAGTATATTTAGTTTTACAATTTCATCATTTATCGATCTAAAGTAAATCTATTAAATAACATACAATCGAATAATTCTAAGCTTGAGTATTGACATTATTTCATTTGTCTTTCCATTCAACCTGGTAAATCTATAATAAATTTTCCTCCGCGCATTGTCTCCATATCTATATATTCAAGAGGAAGTCTGGTTTGTGTGCCCTTCAAAACTTTGAATTGGATCCCTGCGAGTAACTAACTAATTATGCATATGGTATTAATTCCAACCAAGTAAGCACTAACTAATTAATCCATGCATATATTCTGTTAAGTGATCACCAGATCTACACATAGAAAACCTGTGCGTATACTAATAAAGGTCTCTCTGGACCAGGTGTTTTTTTTTGTGTGTGATGTCTTGCTCGGTTAATTGGCTATTTCTGGCATATAACCGTTTTCCATATATTCGCACTCCCATCAGTTTTCTTTGGCCTTTTTGTTTTCTTGCCATTTAAAACCACCATGCTCTTCAGGAGTAGAATCTAAAATGTAAAGCTTAAACGTTTTAATCACCTGGAATGTTTAAATTATTGTTGTCCAGTTTGTTCATAATGCCTTAATGACCTCTCATTTGCATGCACAAGATAAATAAACAAAGAAAAAAGAAGCAAAGCAATTTAAATTACTCGAATTAGTGGTCAATAATGTTTCTTTAAAATAAAAAATAAAAGATTCCTTTATTCAGATGTGAATTCAAGTTCTAGACAGAACCTTACAATCACAAAACACGACAATTAAAATTAAAGCAACAGTAACTGCCTGTATCATGCAGTGTTCGTTCACAGATGGGATGGATTTAAAAGACAAAGTAGCCAGCAACAGCTGCAACTCCAGCAACGGCAGAGAGCTCAAGGGTGGAGGCACCGCTCTTGGGGGCTGCGGCAGCGCCTCCGGCGGCAGCAGCGGCCTCGCTGCCCATTGGTCCAGCAACAACATCATTGGGTGCACCAGCAGCACCATCATCCTCATTGCCAATGGCATCATCATTGGCTGGTGCACCAGCAGCTGCAGCACCTCCGGCTCCTGCCTTTGGTGCGGCTGCTGCGTCCTCCTTGGCCTTTGGTGCTTCGGCGGAAACCATGCCAATGATGGCAACAAGGACAAGAGCAAAGACGATCACCTTTCCAGCTGCCATTTTCTTTTGGTTTTTGGGTTTTGTTTTGTTTTTTTTTGTTTTTTGTTTTTTTAAGAGTGCAGATGTTTTCTCTAGTTAGTTTTCGTAGAGAAACACTGCACAAGAGAAGAGAAGTTTTTTTTTTTTTTTTATTCAACACTGCAGAAGACACAGGACGATGATGGAATGAGGTACTCTATGGAGTATATATAGTTGGTTTGGTTATGGAAGGAATGGGTGATAATCAACTCTAAAAACAGATGTTCGCGGAGTTTGAGGTGGAACCAGTAGTTTCTTTTGGTGAAAACAGGTACGCTATGGTTGATTTGGTAAATATGGTTTCATAAATTTAGAAACAAGAAAATACCATAACAGATATTATCATTTTCATTCACTAAAATTTAGAAAAGAATCTGTCCAAAATGTTTGAATTGGCGATCAGCAGATTAATTGGTGTTGTTGTTTTGATTCTTCCTCATGCTTCATGCATGTGTTCAATTTTCTTTCAGGATTTTGCTGGGACATCTGTGCACACACCCTTATCTCTCGTTAACTCCGTTGTTATATATAGTATCTTAATGAATTGCTTGACAGACAAAAAAAAATCTTAATGAATTGCCTTAATTTTTGGACTCTCCAAACAAATAGTATGAATCATATATATATATACACACGAGAGAATTTATTTTATTTATGATTTTTTTTGTCCAATCATAACTGAAACAGCAAATTATATTACGTAAAGAGCTTCATATCAGGCTTTTGGCCCAGTTGAAGCACATTTTTCTCGCACAAGCTTAAGTTGTGTTTGATTAATAATTAGGGTTCTTAATTTTTGCCAAAGACCGGCGTATCCATAGCCTATATCTTCTTCTTTTGTTTTTCTGATTTTGGTACGGATCGAACAAGATCTGTATTAGAAAAATCTTAAATTGTTTTAACAACATTCAGATCCTGAGCAAAATACTTAAACAAAGCTAACCTTGTTTCTGTTGATATTTTAAATAAAAATTGTTTATACATGCATGCAATCCTAGGAGTCTAAACTAATTAAGAAAATGAGAATGTTTTATTCTTAATTAATGGTCTAGCTTGCTCAAACTAGACTAAACTAATGGCAAGAGGCTGGAATTTCTGGAACGATCTCATATACTTCCAGGCATTGCAAATACATACATTAACTCATACACTTGATCACGTGGCTAGAAATGCATATGAAACTATGCTTGGTATTAGAAAACAAATTTATGACATTTTTGTTTTAGTGGTTGAGCACCCATTGTTCTCCGTAGCTGGAAGAAACCTTCTTTTTCCAAAAAAAAAAAAGAAGAAAAGTTATTTTTTTTGATACTCAAAGAATAAAAGTTATTGATATTGTTATGACATTTCTATTCCTTTTTACGGTTCTTTCATACTTAATAATATATTCCAACATCATTTTTTTTAGGTATTGTCTTCAATATTTTACTCTAATTTTCCAAAATCCAGTTGATGATGTCTGTAATAATTGCTTGTTATTGATATTGTGAGGTTTTACTAAAAAAAAAAAAAGATATTGTGAGCTTCTGGCCCTCATCTTTTGCTTTTATTGTTCAAATTAAGAATGCATAATTTGCTATTTTTATGACGCTTCCTTGGATTGGCATATCCAATTATACAGTGTAATGAAGGAGGAGAAATGCTCCAAAAAAACTGGAAAGACAACAAAAGGCAATGAAAGATCCAAAATGCTCCAAAGGATTATGAAATGAATTTTAAAGAAATTTCTTCATTCAGAATTGCCCTCGAGTTCTCAAGAACTGATCTCAATAAAATACAACACAATCAAAGTACCATCACAAAAAAAAAATTAAAACAGAAGAATCAGAAACAAATTAAAATGAATGGCATCTGGGTAACAAAGAAAATAAATTTAAACGACGAAGAAGCCAGCCACAGCTGCAACTCCAGCAACGGCAGAGAGCTCAAGGGCGGAGGCACCACTCTTGGGGGCGGCAGCAGCGGGATTGCCTCCGGCGGCAGCGGCCTCACCGGCGGGTCCTCCTGCAGCGGCAGCATCAGTGCTGGGTGCACCAGCAGCAGCTTTATCAGCAGCACCACCTTTGGCTGCAGGTGCATCGGCAGCTGGCACCTCTTTGGATCCTGCTGGTGCAGTTGCCTCAGCGGTGGCTTTTGGTTCGGCAGCGGAAACCATGCCAAGGATGGCAACAAGGACAAGAGCAAAGACGATGACCTTTCCTGCCATTTTGTTGGAAGTTTTTTTTTTTTTTCCTTTTTGGGGTTTTGGTTTTGAAAGTGCAGATGTTCTCTTTAGCTTGCTTGCTTTTTTTTTTTTTTTTTTTTTTTTTTTTTGTCTTTTTATTGTAGAGAAACACCGCACAAGACGATGATGCTTAAGGTTTGTATGGATTATATAGTTGTTTTGGTTGAGGAAGGAGTGGATTTTGCTGTGACATCTGTGTACACACCCTTATGTCTCGTTAACTCTGTTGTTATATATAGTATCTTAACGAATTGCCATTGACTAACAAAAAAATAAGTCTAAATTTCAATTTATACACCTTAATTTTAGCTTTAATCATTTTGGCAACTTAACTAGTCAGTAACTCCTCTGGTACCTTATTTGTATTGGTAAATGACTTTTTTTGTCCTTAAACTTTGTTGAATTCATTAATGTGGTCCCTTATTTTTTAATTTTAATTTTCGTATCCCTTTATCGAAATTGAGTAATGTTTTTCCTCCCAAAAATCACAGACGATTCCCTTGGAAGTTGGAATTAGTAAATTCCACATAGGCCGATGAGGTGCAAATATTTTATTATTTTTATTATTTTAACTTTTACAAACAGAATTTATTTCTTAATTTTTGTATTAAAAATATAACAATTTTTTTCTAAAATAAAAGTGACATCATTTTAAAACTTAACATAATATTAGGGATTAGATATAAGCTAGATTTCAAGAGATAAAATTAAATTTAATCTAAATTTTATCTCTCTAAACTCATCTTATCTCTAACCTCTAAGGTCCCTTTCGCTCTTATTTGAAAAAAAATTATTATATTTTTATTATAAAAATTGAGAAAATAAGATCTAGAAACGGAAACACACTATAGGTACTGAAGCTAGGTGATTACAATGAATTTTTTGAGAAAAAAACATTAATATTATTTTAAAGATAAATATATGTGTTGCCCTAGCTTTACTTTATTTTTTAATATATATGCTGAAAGAATCTCATAAATATTTATCCCTATGTTACTGAAAGTATTTAATTATATGATTAATTTTTAAAATGATGAATTTACAGCTACCCGACAAAGTAGTACAAATGAGTATATTGTGAAAGGACATAGTTTTTAAAATGGTTACTAGTAGCTTGCCTAAAGTTTTTTCATTCACACAACAAAAAAAGCCTTTGAAAAAAAAAACAAAATAGCTTCCCCTTGTAAGCAAATTTTATCCTTTGCCTAAATTAGGAGATATTATTTTTATTAGATTTAGTTTTAGTTATAATCTATTAGTTTTTGCCTTTTGGGCTAGTTTGGAAAAATTAGACTTGGTTAAGAAAAAAAATTATTTCATTTACAACTAATTTTGCAAATTTTTTATGCTCTCAAATCTTTCAAAAATTTAATTTATCTGACTGATATTATTTTTTTCTTACTCCTTCACAATTTATTGGACTGGCATTATTTTTTATAAAAAAAATTCAAAGTTGCAAGATAAATATAGTTAAATTACTAGAGATTTCAAAATGCAGCCGAAAATTTTTAACAAAAAAATAACAAGATATTAAATTATTGTCTGTATATTTCTATGCATTGATTATGAATAAATTTTTAATTTTTTTGGGGAAAAAAATCACTCAATTTTAATAAAGTTTAGGTGTAACAGCCCGGGTAAATTTTTGATTTTTACCGGGACTGTAGAAATTGTTTTACCATGATTTACTATTGAATTAATCTTGGGTAATTAAATCAAGGTAAATCAGGAGTCGTTTTTCGAAACCGAGTGTTTTCCCGCGCTCGTGATTTTCCCGTGGATTTTTCGGAACTAAGTTGGTATTTTTCGGGTTTCGGAATTTCTCGGAAAATCACACCGGAAAATAACAAAGGGGGTATTACAGTTATTTTCTGGTCCGAACGGTACACGACTTACCTGCATGATTGAGTCTGCGCCGCCCTTCCCTATGCTGACCGTGAGATGCTCGCTTTTCTGTGGACCTGTGACCATGATTTCCTGGAAGAACACAAAAAAAAAAAAAAAGAAACCTCACAACCCAGCTTAGATACTCTGCTCCTGCCTGCGAAACCTGCCCAGTATCCTTCCTTCACCTTTGCTACCAGAAAACCCAGTGTGAGAAAATAAAAAAGGAAAGGAAATAAAAGAAAAAAAAAAGAAACAAAACACACACCACAGCCTCCCCACGACACCGTCTCACCCTTCCCCTCTTTTCTTTCTTTTCTCTTCTTTTCTTTCTTTTTCTTTTCTTCTCCTCCCACACCTGCAACCGTTACCACCATCGAACCACCACCCACACCTGCACCCCGTCGTGCCGTCACCCGACCGAGACCACCACTTGCCTTTCTTTTCCTTCTCCTTCCCCGACGCCACCTCCACCTTTGCTCGTCGCCGCCGCCATCTCCCTTCCTTCTTCTCCTCCTTCGCACCCTCACTCGGCCGTTGTCACCAGGAGACGAAGCCGACATCGCCACGCAGTGCCGCCCTTGCTCCTTCCTTTCCTGCTCACTGAGCCGCCGCGTCGTCCACCACAGCTCGCCGCCGCAACCAGTCCCCTGCGCCACCATCCCGTGCTCCCTACTGCTCGTCTGCTTGCCGCCCGTGAGTCGCCTCGCCCATGTCAGTCGCCTGCAACTCGCCATTGCAAGGTAAGGTTCACAGGTTGAAGGTGATGGACGTGTGGGCTATAGAGCTGGGTTATTTGTGTTGGGCTTGGGCTTGGGTTTTGATGGGTTAGGGGTTATGGGTTAGGTTTGGGTTTTGTTTGGATTGGATTTGGGTGTTGGTTTGTTGGTGGGCTTGTAAGTTGGGTATGGGTTGTGTTATGGTTTGGGCTTGGGCGAGCTAGGCTTGGTTTGGGTTGGCTGTTTGGCCTGTTGGGCTCGCTGCATGGGCCTTTTTTGGGCACTCTGCAGTGGGCTGAACAGTACCATTCAGGCCCAGTCCAAGTATATATATATATAAAAAAATAATCATAAAATTAAAAAGGAAAATAAAATATAATTTGGATTAAATAATTATTTCCTGACACTAAACAATTTTTGGAAAATAAAATAAACATGACTTAATTGGAAATATTTTGGGGAAATATGAGATGTAGGAAATAAATAATAAGTATGCATACGAGAATAATTTGGAAATATAAATGTGTATTTATAAATTCGTATTTATTACAAGGAAATAAATTATATGGTTATATTTTCTAATTTTCGGTAAAGATAATAATATCGAGTAAGAACCGGGATGGGTATATTTCGTAATTTGGGCATCATAGTACCGATTATGTGCATTTATGTGAGTGTATTGTTTGTTGTATAGGTTTTTGGATATCGGGCCGTTTCCCGAGGAGCCGGCTTTGGACCGGTCATTATTACCGGAGTTGAGTAATCGGCCAAGGTGAGGATAGATAAACCCTGATATGTGCCCGTAATGCTGTGTGTGTATCCTTGTTGTATGTGTATTTTTGTTGTTAGATTGATCTGCTGAAATGATTGTTGACTGTTACTTGATTGCTATGGATTTGTTGAAGCTGCTGTAGAAATGTGATAGTTTTGTATATGCTGTGTTGGAAATATTGTTGAACGGTTTGATATTGTTGAGTTGTTTGATGGGAAAGTTTGGTGATATGAAATTGTTGATTGGTTGTGCTGAGAAATATCCTGTGATAATTAAAAGTTGAGTAATTACTGGATTGTGATATTGGTTCTTGGATGATGTGTTGAGGATGATGTTGGATTATTGATTGTGGATAATTAGGAAAAGGATAACAGAATTTGGAATGAGAATTGGAATTGAATTGAGATGATATAATTGTCACTTGGAAAGTAGTGGTACGACTAGATGGTTAGAGACTAGTTCTGTGGTGTCTTGCCAGAGGGTTTGTTGGTTGGGGGTGTTGACCCCGGATTTGTGATATTGGGATGTTTATCCCGGATTTGTGATATTGGGATGTTGATCCCGGATTTGAGATATTGGGATGTTGATCCCGGATTTGAGATATGGGGATGTTGATCCCAGATTGTGGTGGGGCCTGGCATCCAGAATTAGTTAATAACCAGGTACGACCCTAGCTTGTCCAGTGACGGGGCCCGGAAGATAAAATTGGTAATAAAAATAATTAAGCATTCAATGGTCTTGATATAGTTGTTATGGTAATTTTATTTGTGATGTGATTGGTTGAGCTTGATATGATTTGGTGAGAGTCCTCTGTCGTGTTGTTTGCGAAAATTTCAACTGTTGTTGTTGTTGTTGTCTGAGTTGTTATCCACTGTTATGTTGTTCGTGATAGATTCACCTAATTTGATTGTTGTGTTACCTCGAAAGTGTTATGGTTGAATATATCACTGTTTATCTTTCGTCGGTGAGCGTTTCGGACTCACCCCTCGCCTGCGGGGTTTCATCCCGTAGGATGAGTTGTTTGATGTACAGGCTTGGTGCATTCCAGACAGGCTGCAGCGTTATCCCTTGGACGGGCTTGGATCCATAGGTTGCATCTGTTACGCATACAGTGTTAGTGAGTCTTTAAGTCTTCCGCTGTGCATGTCTTCATTACTGTTGGGCCATTGGGCCGGTTGTGTTGTTTATGTTGTTTACTGTATTGGGCCGTTGGGCCCGAGTTATTGTTGTTCACACTGTATGCTTGGGTTTATTGGGTTGGGTTGTCACAGTTCCGGCACGTGTTTACTGTGTACGGTAAATACGGGTCGGGGCGTCTCATTTTGGTAGCGGAGCAGGCATTAGGTCTTGTTGGGTAGTCTTTGTGTGTTTGTTGTCCTGTTTGCATAGTTCGCTCCAGTTGTTTATTATTTTATATCATTTTAGTTAGTACATTATGGATCCAGTCAAGGGACGCCAGCTGTCGCGGAACATACACATAAGAGGTAATGATGCCAAATATGCGAAAATACAAATATTATAAATATTGCTAATATTTTGATACAAAGGGAAATATTAATATATTGATTGCGAATAGAAATATTACATTGATAATTTATAAAAAGGGGAAATAATACATGGATTTTTGATATTATATAAAAAGAAAATACATTCAACGGTTCGCAACGACGTTGACACGGAAGCTGTTTGCGTCACTGTTGACGTTGACCGTGACCCTATCGCTCCAAGAGAGCCACATACCGCCTCTGTCGCGCTGGCCAGGAATCTCGAACCGGTTAGCTTGAGGGAATCGGAGTGGAATCAGACCGTGATCGTCCCGTGGTTGCCACTGCGTCTCCGTCAGAAGAACCATGTTGGGCTTGTACTGGTTCTTCAAGTCCCTCAGAGTGCGTGAGAACTCTTGTGCACGTCTTGCCACTCCTCTGCAGTTCCACACCAGTAGCCGTACCTTTGGCCAGGTTGGAGGTAGCCGAGTCATTCTGGGTATGCTCTGGGCTGTCATTGCGAGCTGGTAGTAAGCGCCTTGCTCCACAGTCTGGCAAGTGGACTCCAGGTTGAACTCTTGAAGCCTATCCGAGATGAAGAACATCACGGAGTTTGCTGAGCCGTAGTATGAAGTCCTCAGTGTCCCATGGTCCTCTAGGAAGAACACCTCTTCCATTGGAGTGACGAAGAACCGCGACGAGTAGAGCTCGTCGACAAAGACTAGTCGTGGCATTCTGCCGAGCTCGTTCGGCAGCTCCTCAGCACGTTTGTTGACCATGCTGTATGTCAGACGATTCCTTCTGCCAAGATTAGCACCTTCGACAAAGAACACCGACGAGGGAGCAGGCATCTTGAATTGGACGAGTGGGGTTTTGTTTTGAATGTGGTGTTTTCTTTTGCTTTAGCGTTTTGCTGCCTTGATTGCTTTTGGTGATTTACACCTCACCGCTCCTTCTTTTATACACTAATGGGGAGCGTGATTACCGTTTTTTTTGATTTTCCAGATTTTGTTTTTGAATTTTACCGTTGCTTTATTTAATGCTTTACGCGTTTTCGGCTACTGAGTCAGTGCTTTACAGCTCTTTTCTGACTCACGAATTCTTACGCCCTGGCTACCTTGGCGTTTCTTTTGATGGTGTGTCATTAATTTCTTGCGTCTTTAATCACAAGCACCCGTGACCGTTGAGGTTAGTCGGATGGGGCCGTATCTCGAGTAGAGCACATGTGTGACAAGCTCACAGCTGTTCGGACATCGTGGAGAGATACGAGCCTTGACAGACGTTTTGGCTTATGCGGAAATGGTGAACAAGTGGGTAACGTGTCTTTCGAGGGACACAGGACGTTCCCGTGATCGTCGCCTTGCCAATTAACGGATGTCTTCTTCACGAAGTTAACCGACGTCACCGTTAATTGTACGTGTCATGTTTCTCAGGATTGAGAATGGACACGATCGAACTTGAGCGCCGAGTATGAAAACATATCATGTTTTAATTTCTTTTCATTTTGATTTTAGTTAAACGAGTTTTGTTCCGTTTTTAATTTCTTTATGTTGGTTATAATTCGTTTTATCGGTCCTGTTTTTAACAACATTATGTTCGATTTTATTCAAGACGGTTTGGTTATGTTTTAAATATTTTGTTTCTTTTCAGTTAAATATGAACTTTCAAATCTTAATAAGAGAATTCATAATTCAAGAAATTTGATTTCAAAAGGAACTTATTTTATTAATTTCATAATACAATTTACATCGAAGAAGAAGTACTCTACTGAGATACTTGCTTCTCTAAGTCCTTTACAAGTTGTTGGACGTTCCTTAAGTGCGGGAACAGCTCCGCGCACGCCAGTTCAATCTGTGCCACCGCCGAGCTGATCTTCCTCAGAGAGACGTTCAGCTGCGTCAACTTCTGTTGCGGAGTGCTGCTTTCAGCTACCGCCTTGCCTTTCTTGTCCTCAGCTTTCTTTCCGGTACGCTTCTTCCGTCGCTTTGGGGAGACCACCATATGCTCCTCCAGGCCGATGATGTTCGTCTTGAACCGCTTCTTTGGAGGCTCTTCATCGGAGCTTGTCGGAAAAGCCGTGCCGCCGATGTAGCTGTTGTTCTCGGAGTCTGAAGTCGTTCGAGAACGAAGTGGAGAGTCCATGCCTGAGAGTGAATGTCTCAGCTGTGAGGTTTGGTATTTATAAGCGGAAGAAATGTCGCTTAAGGGTATAAGCGGAATCTCATGTTGAGTTTGGACACCTGGCAGAGTGTGCCAGAAGCTTATCGTGGTAGGACCCACGGATAAGACGGAATTTCGGGGACGAAATCTTTTTAAGGTGGGTAGACTGTAACAGCCCGGGTAAATTTTTGATTTTTACCGGGACTGTAGAAATTGTTTTACCATGATTTACTATTGAATTAATCTTGGGTAATTAAATCAAGGTAAATCGGGAGTCGTTTTTCGAAACCGAGTGTTTTCCCGCGCTCGTGATTTTCCCGTGGATTTTTCAGAACTAAGTTGGTATTTTTCGGGTTTCGGAATTTCTCGGAAAATCACACCGGAAAATAACAAAGGGGGTATTACAGTTATTTTCTGGTCCGAACGGTACACGACTTACCTGCATGATTGAGTCTGCGCCGCCCTTCCCTATGCTGCCCGTGAGATGCTCGCTTTTCTGTGGACCTGTGACCATGATTTCCTGGAAGAACACAAAAAAAAAAGAAACCTCACAACCCAGCTTAGATACTCTGCTCCTGCCTGCGAAACCTGCCCAGTATCCTTCCATCACCTTTGCTACCAAAAAACCCAGTGTGAGAAAATCAAAAAGGAAAGGAAATAAAAGAAAAAAAAAGAGAAACAAAACACACACCACAGCCTCCCCACGACACCGTCTCACCCTTCCCCTCTTTTCTTTCTTTTCTCTTCTTTTCTTTCCTTTTCTTTTCTTCTCCTCCCACACCTGCAACCGTTACCACCATCGAACCACCACCCACACCTGCAACCCGTCGTGCCGTCACCTGACCGAGACCACCACTTGCCTTTCTTTTCCTTCTCCTTCCCCAACGCCACCTCCACCTTTGCTCGTCGCCGCCGCCATCTCCCTTCCTTCTTCTCCTCCTTCGCACCCTCACTCGGTCGTTGTCACCAGGAGACGAAGCCGACATCGCCACGCAGTGCCGCCCTTGCTCCTTCCTTTCCTCCTCACTGAGCCGCCGCGTCGTCCACCACAGCTCGCCGCCGCAACCAGTCCCCTGCGCCACCATCCCGTGCTCCCTACTGCTCGTCTGCTTGCCGCCCGTGAGTCGCCTCACCCGTGTCAGTCGCCTGCAACTCGCCATTGCAAGGTAAGGTTCACAGGTTGAAGGTGATGGACGTGTGGGCTATAGAGCTGGGTTATTTGTGTTGGGCTTGGGCTTGGGTTTTGATGGGTTAGGGGTTATGGGTTAGGTTTGGGTTTTGTTTGGATTGGATTTGGGTGTTGGTTGGTTGGTGGGCTTGTAAGTTGGGTATGGGTTGTGTTATGGTTTGGGCTTGGGCGAGCTAGGCTTGGTTTGGGTTGGCTGTTTGGCCTGTTGGGCTCGCTGCATGGGCCTTTTTGGGCACTCTGCAGTGGGCTGAACAGTACCATTCAGGCCCAGTCCAAGTATATATATATATAAAAAAATAATCATAAAATTAAAAAGGAAAATAAAATATAATCTGGATTAAATAATTATTTCCTGACACTAAACAATTTTTGGAAAATAAAATAAACATGACTTAATTGGAAATATTTTGGGGAAATATGAGATGTAGGAAATAAATAATAAGTATGCATACGAGAATAATTTGGAAATATAAATGTGTATTTATAAATTCGTATTTATTACAAGGAAATAAATTATATGGTTATATTTTCTAAAAATGGAGTTTTCTAAAGATAATAATAGTAGGAAACTATACCTTGGGAAGAATAATAATTTCTATGGAAATATTAAGGAAAATATATACATATGTTATAATTTTCAGAAAATTATAGTAATTATTATTTTGGAAGATTATAATTATTTTATGAAAATATGTTTTGAAGGGAGTTTTAATTAAAGTATAGTACCAAAATTATATTCGGATATACGTATGGATAAATATTTTCGGTAAAGATAATAATATCGAGTAAGAACCGGGATGGGTATATTTCGTAATTTGGGCATCATAGTACCGATTATGTGCATTTATGTGA
>JAKUCV010003769.1:23408-34127 GCA_028386065.3 Turnera subulata
TGTTGTTGTTGTTGTCTGAGTTGTTATCCACTGTTATGTTGTTCGTGATAGATTCACCTGATTTGATTGTTGTGTTACCTCGAAAGTGTTATGGTTGAATATATCACTGTTTATCTTTCGTCGGTGAGCGTTTCGGACTCACCCCTCGCCTGCGGGGTTTCATCCCGTAGGATGAGTTGTTTGATGTACAGGCTTGGTGCATTCCCGACAGGCTGCGGCGTTATCCCTTGGACGGGCTTGGATCCATAGGTTGCATCTGTTACGCATACAGTGTTAGTGAGTCTTTAAGTCTTCCGCTGTGCATGTCTTCATTACTGTTGGGCCATTGGGCCGGTTGTGTTGTTTATGTTGTTTACTGTATTGGGCCGTTGGGCCCGAGTTATTGTTGTTCACGCTGTATGCTTGGGTTTATTGGGTTGGGTTGTCACAGTTCCGGCACGTGTTTACTGTGTACGGTAAATACGGGTCGGGGCGTCTCATTAGGGATACAAAAATTAAAATTAATAAATAAAGGACCACATTAATGAATTAAACAAAATTTAAGCACCAACAAAGTCTTTTACCAATACAAATAAGGTACCAGAGTTATGAGAAGTCACTGATTTGATACTTTTGAAAAGTTAAATTACTAATTTGTTACAAGAAAAAAGAAAAAGTTAAGTTGTCAAAGTGGTTTTAATATAAAGTTAATGTGTGTAAATTGAAATTTAGCCTGAAAATAATCTTTATAAATTGCTTTAACTTTTGGACTCTAGTAGAGCGTGAATCATATCAGAACAATGTGAGCAAAAAAATAAAAAATTAAATATCAGAAAAAAATATAAGAGAATTTATTTTATTTATGTTTTTTTTTTTGCCCAAACGTAACTGAAGCAGCAAATTGTTTATTTTAGTTGTGTTTGGCAAGTTCACTTGCATCATGTATTCTATGAAGCTAATCGTGAGTGGATTGGCTTGCAACCCCAAACCTCCAAACCCCCCTCAATCCCGTCCACTGGGATCGAACCCTTGATCCCTTGAAACCCATCCAAGGGAGATGCTAATGCACTACAAATAGTATTGGCGGTTATGCTTTTACTTTGCCTTTAGGTGTTTTTTATTTTGTTCAACAGTCTTTAAGTATTTCTCATTTTGTTCTACCGTGAGATAGTTATGGGTTGGTTCCCCAAGACTTATCCATCCTGAATTATAATATATGACCGCTATCATCTTGATAAAATAAAAAAAAAAAGAAAAGAAAAGAAAGAGCAGAAGTTAGGGCTTAGGGGTATATATAGTCTTGTTAAAATTGGTTATCAAATGAATTTAACACCAAACCACCGCATTAACTTGTTTAAATTCGAAGACAAGCCATTTCTTTTTTTTTTCATAGTTCTTTGATGCTTAATAATATCCAACTTCTCAGTTTTTTATATTATTCCTTAATATTTTACTCTAATTTCCAAAGTCCAGTTGATGCTGTCTGTATTAAATGCTTCTTATTAATATTGTGAGGTTCTGCCCCTCATCTTTTAAAAAAATAAAAATAAAAATTGACTATAATTCCTAAATCTCATACGCATATGGTAGTACAATTGTCCAAATTAACAATGCATAATTTGCTACTTTTATGATGCTTCCTTGGATTGCCATACTAGAATGCAATGAAGGATGAGAAATGCTCCAGAAAACAGGAAAGAAAACAAAAGGCAATAAAAGATCCAAAATGCTCCAAAGAATTATGAAATGATTTTTAAAGAAATTTCTTCATTCAGAATTGAACTCGAGTTCTCTCAAAAACTGATCTCAATAAAATACAACACAATCACAGTACCATCACAAAAAATAAAAAATAAAACTGATGGATCAGAAACAAATTATAATGAATGGCATCTTGGTAACTAAGAAAATAAATTTAAACGACGAAGAAGCCAGCCACAGCTGCAACTCCGGCAACGGCAGAGAGCTCAAGGGCGGAGGCACCACTCTTGGGGGCTGCGGCAGCGGGATTGCCTCCGGCGGCAGCGGCCTCGCCGGCGGGTCCTGCAGCGGCAGCATCAGTGCTGGGTGCACCAGCAGCAGTTTTATCAGCAGCACCACCTTTGGCTGCAGGTGCATCGGCAGCTGGCACCTCTTTGGATCCTGCTGGTGCAGTTGCCTCAGCGGTGGGTTTTGGTTCGGCAGCGGAAACCATGCCAAGGATGGCAACAAGGACAAGAGCAAAGACGATGACCTTTCCTGCCATTTTGTTAGAAGTTTTTTTTTTTTTCCCTTTTTGGGGTTTTGGTTTTGAAAGTGCAGATATTCTCACTAGCTAGCTTTTTTTTTTTTTTATTTTTTATCGTAGAGAAACACTGCACAAGACGATGATGCTTAAGGTATATGCAATGTACGGATTATATAGTTGTTTTGGTTGAGGAAAGAGTGGATTTTGCAGTGACATCTGTGCACACACCCTTATGTCTCGTTAACTCTGTTGTTATATATAGTACACGCATTACTATTTTACTGTTTTTTTCTTGGAAGGTCTAAAAATATCTAGACTCTAATTGTTGTACGCATTCTTTCTTTCCCGAAATCTAATTTTGAAGTTGTAAAAGGATTACCGTAATAAGAAATTATCGTTAATATAGACTTTTAACTCGTAAAGTTTCCATCAATTTTTTAAGTCAATTGTCACTACTAATATGGTTACGTCATGTTTAAATTAAATTATCTTGACTTTTTTTTTATAATTAATTATATCTGTGTTTTGTCACAAAAAAAAAGTGGAATAAAGGATTTTTTGGTACCTGTACTTGGCCTCGATTTGGTTTTTGGTACCTATACTGAAATTTCATGATTTTTGGTACCTGTACTTCGTAGTTTTCATTAATTTTGGTACTTCCGGTCACCGGAGACACGTGTCCAATTTATGTGAGGCCACGTCATCTCAAGGTCAACCCCACCCGGGTTCCACCAATTTTGACCCGAAACCACCAAAAACCGACCCAGGGTCTAACCAACCAAATACCAAAATTTTATTTTTAAAAGTGAGATTAAATTTAAAAAGGATTATAAAATTAATTAAAATTAATTAATTAGTCTAATTTATAAATAAGAAGTGAGATTAAAATAAAAGAATTATATTTTAAAAAAATAAAATTTTTTAAAATAAAATTTTTATTAAATTGAATTATGTAAATATAACTTTTTTATAATTTAAAAATAATATAATAATTTTAACATAATTTTATCAATAATTTTAAAAAATAACATTTTATTTTAACAAATATATAAAAAAATTTAAAATATAAAGTTTTATTCTAATTTTAAAAAACATAAAAATTATATATTTATGTGAAATTTTATATAAATTTATTTTAATTTTAAAATTATATTTTATTTATTTTTTAGAAATAATTTATTTTAATTTTTTAAATATTACATAAAAATTTTAAATTTCAAATAAAAAAATTTACAATAATTTTGTTAAAAATATATTTTTTAAAAATATAAAAATTTATTTATTTTTTTAAAAAATTATTTTTAGAAATTATTATCATTATTTTTAAAAATAATAATTTCTATTTTTAGAAAGTAAATATATAAAATTTATATACTTATTTATATTTTTTTAAAAAATTATGATTCTTAAATTTTAATGTCACTTCTTATTTACCCATGAAATTAATTAATTATTTTAAATTAATTTTGTAATGTATTTTAATTTAATTTCACTTTTTAAAAATGAAATTGAGATATTTGGTATGGTTAGGCCCGGAACGGGTCAGTTTTTTGGTGGTTTCGGGTCGAGATTGGGGGAACCCAGGTGGGGTTGACCACCAAGATGATGTGGCCTCATATAAATTCGACACGTGTCTCCGTCGACCGTCCGGCCACCGGAAGTACCAAAATTCATGAAAACTACCAAGTACAGGTACCAAAAAACATGAAATTTCAGTACAGGTACCAAAACCCAAATCGAGGCCAAGTGTAGGTACCAAAAAATCCTTTATTCCCAAAAAAAGTACGTGCGCCTAAATCCCCAAAATAGAAATTTTAGGTTGTGGCTTGACTTTTTGCAGTTTTTGGACCTAAAATTGAAAAGTTTAGCCTCTTCTCTCAAAAGAAATCAACAAGGTAGAAAAGTTCTAGATAGGATGGCTAAAAAAACAATTAACAAGGTAATAATAACTTTAACCTAAAAAATAATTTCTGCCCGCTCAAGTAACTAAAAGAAAAAAGGGCCAAAGTGGAGGTGGATGCTGCTGCTGCTGCTATTGTTTCCTCCCTTCACCACCATGAATGCCGTCTTCGCCGGGCTATACAACAAGTCCTTAATCGGGTCTGGCAAGTTCACTTGCGTCATATATTTCGTGAAGCTAATCGGTGAATGGATCGGCTTGCTAATTATGCTTTTATTTTGTCTTTAGGTGTTTTTTATTTTGTTCAACCCGTCATGGTTGTGTTATTTTGCTTTTCAATGATGTACGCAGGTTGGTTTCTCTTTTTTTTCTCTTTTTTTTTTATCATGAAAAGCTAATATTCATTAACCAGAAGTCGGACTACAAATATCATGCTACAGTAGGTAGTGATGAGAGTGGCGCTGGCTGGTGCATTCACCCGGGCATTGGTGCTTTAAAGCAGCCTTTGCCAACCCAGTCAGCCACCCCATTGGCAGTTCTACAAATTTTAACAAGGTGTACATGATTCGAGAAAGTAAGTAAATCATGAATAGCCACAACAATCGGCTTGATTTCCCAGGAAGGCAATGCAGGATGCAACACATCTTGACAAACCAGGCTGGAATCTGTCTCAATACAGGCTTTTGAGAAACCTCTTGCCTTGGCAAGGAGGACTAATTCCTTAATTGCCATAGCCTCAGCTGCTAATGGCGAAGAACATCTGATCTTGGAAAACGTCCCGTCAATTAGTTGGCCATTCTTGTCTCGACAAACAACTCCAATCGCTGCCACCTTAGTCCGAGAGCAAAAAGATGCGTCACAATTGATCTTGACGCAGTCCCCTTCAGGATATTATTTCTAGCCATATACAACAACAAAAAATGGCAAGTTGTCTCAAAGTAGCATCCCTCTGTGAGTCTGGCAGACCCTCAAGCCACTGCCCCCACCATGCAGCAAAATCCAGAGCACCATATAGTGACATGCGAAAAAAGTGACATGCGAAAAGCACCATACAGTGACATGAGAAGAGATAGAGAAGATGCGAACCAGGTCGCCTGGGCATGATAAAAGAAAAAGAACAAGTGTTCTAAAGTCTCCTCCTCCACCTGACAGATAGGGCACACCAAGGAATCCAAAATACCTTTGTTTGCAAGCTTCACCAAAGTGGGACAGCATTGTGTGCGGCCCTTGAGAGAAAGTTCACGCCTACCTTGAACCTGGTTCCTCAATTAACTGATACAAGTCTTACGGGTAAGTTGGGGGTACTGCCTAACATTAAAACACATAAAATTCTCCGGAGGTGCATGCTTGCGATGCGTGGCACTACATTTACCCAAGGGAAAATTATGTCCACACTAGTGCATGTGCACTTAAAAATCTCACTAGAGATCTCATTTTGTCGGTTTCTACTTCTATTACCCCAAGCTCCATCAACCTCCTTAAAGACCAGGTCGTCTTCTTCGTCGGTGTCGTCATCGTCTTCATCGAGACTTACTCATCTTGAATAATAATATATGACCGCTATCATCTTGATAAAAAATAAAAAGAAGAAGGAAGAAAGAGTGGAAATCTCCCGCAAAAGTTAGGGATATATATAGTCTTGTCAAAATTGGTTTTTAAATGAATTTAACACCAAACGACCGCATTAACTTGTTGAAATACGAAGACAAGCCATTTCTATTTTCCTCACAGTTTTTTGATGCTTAATAATATCTTCCAACTTCTCAGTTTTCTGTATTATTCCTTAATATTTTACTCTAATTTGTAGTATTAAAAAAATATTTTACTCTAATTTTCCAAAATCCAGTTGATGCTGTCTGTATTAAAATGCTTCTTATTAATATTGTGAGGTTTGGCCCTCATCTTTTGTTTGTTTTCTAAATAAAAATTAACTATAATTCCTAAATCTCATATGCATATGGTACTACAATTGTTCAAGTTAACAATGCATAATTTGCTATCTTTATGATGCTTCCTTGGATTGCCATAATAGAATGCAATGAAGGAAGAGAAATGCTCCAGAAAATTGGAAAGAAAACAAAAGGCAATAAAAGATCCAAAAATGCTCCAAAGAATTATGAAATGATTTTTAAAGAAATTTCTTCATTCAGAATTGAGCTCGAGTTCTCAAGAACTGATCTCAATAAAATACAAGACAGTCACAGTACCATCAAAAAAAAATAAAACAGATGAATCAGAAACAAATTAAAATGAATGGCATACAAAGAAAATAAATTTAAACGACGAAGAAGCCAGCCACAGCTGCAACTCCAGCAACAGCAGAGACCTCGAGGGCGGAGGCACCACTCTTGGGGGCAGCAGCAGCGGGATTGCCTCCGGCGGCAGCGGCCTCACCGGCGGGTCCTCCTGCAGCGGCAGCATCAGTGCTGGGTGCACCAGCAGCAGCTTTATCAGCAGCACCTCCCTTGGCTGCAGGTGCATCGGCAGCTGGCACCTCTTTGGATCCTGCTGGTGCAGTTGCCTCCACGGTAGCTTTTGGTTCGGCAGCGGAAACCATGCCAAGGATGGCAACAAGGACAAGAGCAAAGACGATGACCTTTCCTGCCATTTTGTTAAGAGTTTTTTTTTTTTTTGGCTTTTTGGGGTTTTGGTTTTGAAAGTGCAGATGTTCTCACTAGCTAGCTTTTTTTTCTTTTTCTTTTTGTTTTTATTGTAGAGAAACACTGCACAAGACGATGATGCTTATGGTATATGTAATGCATGGATTATATAGTTCTTTTGGTTGAGGAAGGAGTGGATGAGCGTCAAATGAGGAAAGCCTCTTCCCCTACTCAGGTTGGTTTGTGCACAATTTGAGGATGAACCACAATTTTTGAGTAGTACTTTTTGAATGCCTACAGACCAGGCATAATTTGTTGGAAAGATCTATGATTAGCAAATCAGTTATTGTTAATCAATTGTTCATTTCAGTCCACTAAACAAATACGCACCAGTAACTGATAGAACAACAAATCTGTTACTGTTAATTAATTGTTCAATTTAGTTCCCTTCCTACTTCCACAGTCCACTTGAAAATTATATATTTCCGTACGCCCGTACGGTTTTTTTTTTAAAAAATCTTCCGTTCAAAAGGTGGTTTCCTCATATCCCCCTCCTTAATACCAATTTTAAATGGGAAATGTCTTAAAGATATTTTTGTCCAATATTGATATAGATAGGCCCAACCCGATGAGCAGGCCCAAAGACGTCAGGGCCCATGATGAGGCCCAAGGATCAGGGACCAGGACCTGCAGACGAGGCCCAGGACCTGTAGACGAGGCCCAAAGTCGGAGGCCCACGAAACCTTATCAACGTGTTTATCCAAAGGTGATCTGACGACAACCAATCGGAGCACGACACGTGGTCGGGCTGACTCCAAATAAATACCTCAAAAATCAGATATTTTAGGGGGGCTTCCTCTTATTCTCCAGCTGAACTCTCTCTCTCTTTTTCTCCTCTCCTCACTCCCGATTCTCTGCCTTTGTACACAAATCATACCCATGTACATCAATAACACAATATCAATAAAGATTGGCACCCCCTGATTCTGTTTTACATCAGTTTGGTTCCGTTGCCGGGAACGATTTGAAAGCCAGACAATCATCAACCAAATCCATCAACAAACAATTGACAACGGTTACAACCATTTCAGATAGCAAAAATTCAACAAGCCAGCAAATCTACATCAACGCATCAACTCATCCATGAGATCCAACAGATCCAGCATAGTTTACAAACAACGATTATATTTGTCCACGGTAAATTTATTCAACCATCCAACTAATGTATTTTAATGCCTAAACTTGTGCAGATCTTGAAATGAGAATGAAAATCAAAGCCAAACCAGAAACGTATGGTGGAAATCTACCGGGATTGGCGAAATAAGAGCAGATCTAGTCGCTGGAGCACGACGCACTCAGACCACCGAGACGGAGGAGGACTGGTGCTGCTCGTGACTCCCATTTTCGCTGCAGGAACCGGTGGAAAAGCAAGGAATCACCTGTGGATCAAAGCAGATCCAACAAACAATCAACTCAAGGACGGGGATCGAGATTCGCTAAGCACAACGAGAAGAAAAAAAGCTCTTACAACAAGCTTACCTGTAGGATACGAGCAGACCGACCAAAGAAGCTGCCGGAAAACGGCGAATCCAAAGCACACCCGAAAAAATCCACCTCACCAGCGCCTGAGAAGGGCCTGAGGAAGGGTAAAGCGAGCAGATCCGGTCGAACAAGGCCAGATCTACAGCAGACATGATTCGTCTGCGGCTGCCAACGAGTAACCCGAGGAAAAAAGGAGCAAGGCGAACCCGATCGTGGACCGCCGTACCCGCGGAGTAGAGATGCTAGCGAACAGGAAAGGATTGGAGGAGTCCACCTGAGCACCTCTGCCGGAGAAGGCTAGGACCAAAGGAACAACCGGCGATTTGGAGGCCGATTGTTGTTGCAAAGGCGTTGATGAGGAACTGGCTTTAAAGCCAGCTGCCGCCTCTTGCAGTCACAGTGCTTGCTGGAAGGGGAGATGCCTAAACCTGAACCGGTGCCCTGAAGGGCTCTTACTGCCACCACGTTGCCGGAGGAAAGCCTGACGATTTGGAGGTAGAACTTCGCTGTGGAGACGCATGGAAGACCCGCCACAAGAAGGGACCTAACAAGATCCCCGCCACTGCTGGCTGGAGCGTGGCGTGGAAACAGGACCTGGCGAAACCCCACGCACATGTTGCCTCTTCGCTGGAGAGCAGGAAAGGATGAACCGGCACCCGTCGTGGCTGTGCTCGCGTCATCATGCTGGAAGGCGCCAGAGGAGATCTATCCTTGCTTGTGGTAATCGCCACCGGCCATGTCGCCATGGATGATGCACCGCCCATGGAGGTCGCGTGTGGTGAAGAAAATGCAAAAAGAACAAAAACCCAGGAAGAAAGCGCGTAGAGAAATAAAACGTTCAAATAAGACTTGGAAATATTTTGGGCTTGTGGATGCTGGACAGCCCATGACGCTTCTAAGACTTGGAAATATTATGGGCGGCCCAAAATTCGCTGGCCATGTAGTCAAAAACCAATTGGTTAAATTGTCCATTATCTTCTAATTATGTATTTAATTATATTATACTTTTGTAATTGAAATTTTAATTATTTAATATATTATGCTAGGTGCATTTTATTTAATTAAATCAGAAAACTAACGATTTCTATTGTGAATGAAATGTTAATTTACATGTGGACGATTATATTCAAACCATTATTCCGCTCAAGGCGGGACGAGGTGCTGGACCGGAGAAGGAATCCCACGAGGTCCTTGAAGTGTTGGACCTGAAGAGGAATATTCACGGGATCCTGGAAGTGTTGGACCTGAGGATTTGAAGGACCTCAGAAAGATTGGAAAGCGCTTCATGTGGAAGCGAAAATAACTCCCGAGGATGCGAAGGACATTCTTGGCGAGGGCCTTGTAAAAGCGCTTCATGTGGAGGCAAAAATAACTCCCGAGGATGTGGAGGACCTTCTCGGAGAGGACCTTGAAAAGCGCTTCATGTGGAGGCGAAAATAACTCCTGAGGATGTGAAGGACCTTCTCGGAGAGGACCTTGGAAAAGCGCTTCATGTGGAGGCCAATAACTCCCGAGGATGCGGAGGACTTTGAAAAGCGCTACATGTGGAGGCGAAAATAACTCCCGTGGATGTGAAAATAATCATAGGAGAAAGCCACAACGAGGACAAAGGTCCTTGTGGAAAGAAAGTCGTCCACCGAGGAGGAAGCATCCCTTGCAATAGGAGCAACCATCATTGCAAAAACCAAGCGTGGATTTGATGTTAGGCTTTGTGAGGAGTTAATCAGAGGCCCTCAAAAGGCAACTCCTGCAACAAGGACCTGATGGAACCTTGGGAGGAAACAGCCCCAAGAGCAAGCAGTTCCTATGGAGGAAGCAGTTCCTGGAGGCGAAATAAATGAAGTGCACGTGGAAAAGGACCTACCAGCGAAGCCCCAAGGGTAGGTGGCTCCCCAAGGAGGAAAAGCAATTCCTGGAGGCAAAACAAACGATCACATGGAGAAGGTCCTTCCACAATAACCCCAAGAGCATGCGGCCCCTATGGAACAAAAACGGCCCCAAAGACACATTTCTCACCAAATAAAAGGTAGCTGATCCTGTGAAGGTGTGAGCAGCCTTGTGAACAAGCAATCTCGTTGGAGGGTAGAAATTGCCCCTGGAGATGGATGCACCTCTCGCGGGAGGAACCAACCATTGGGACAAGGAACAATGAAGGAGCGGAGCTCCAGGCCCTAAAAATTCAACTATGCAAGCATAAGGCATGCAAGAGTCAACATCACTAGCCCCGGAGAGCAGTGAACAGGACCTACGAGTGGGAGCTAATGATGCAGAGCTCTTGAACCAAAAGTTAGAAAATTTCAACTCCCCCAACAAAGAGCACTTGGAGTAAAAGCATTAAATGCTACCACATGACCAAAGTGGCGTGAAGCGCAGGACCAACTTGGACCTCGCAGCAGTATCCATGGAGAGCTATCTCACCAAAGGTACAACCGTCCCCAGTCCTTATGGGCAAAGAAGCAGTAGAGGCCCTA
>JAKUCV010003770.1:4686-30786 GCA_028386065.3 Turnera subulata
CATCATCTTGTAGGCTATTCCGACTCTGATTTTGCAGGCTGCAAATTAGATCGAAAAAGCACTAGTGGTACATGTCATCTCCTAGGGAGCTCATTAGTTTCATGGTTTAGCAAGAAACAAGCTAGTGTTGCATTGTCTACCACCGAGGCGGAATACATTGCCGCTGGAAGTTGTTGTGCACAAATTCTTTGGATGAAGCAATAACTAAAGGATTATGGTCTAAGCCTTAGTCAAGTGCTTCTTAGATGTGATAACACAAGTGCCATATGCTTAACCAAGAATCCTATTCTTCACTCTAGAACGAAACACATAGACATTAGGCATCACTTCATTAGGGATCATGTGTCTAAAGGAGATATAACTATTGAATTTGTTAAAACAAAATTTCAACTAGCTGACATCTTTACAAAGCCTTTAGACAAAGAGTCATACTTTCATATTCAAACTGAACTTGGCATTCTTGACTCTACTTTGATGTAATCTCTACATTCCTTATTTATATTCTATCAAACATTACTGACTTGGACGTCGGAGAGTCCCCTAATTTGTTTTGCAGGTACTCTCCTCACTAAGGTAACAACATAGGGGGAACATGCCTCATATGGAGGAGGGTATCACATTCCTTATCTTGACTCTTATAGAAGTGTATAGGTGTAGCTAATATGTTGTCAAAAGCACCACCTATTTCTTACATAAGCACTTCCCAACCTCTTCTCATCGCTATTTCTTTTTGCTAATGCCAAAAGGGGGAAAATAGGAAGAAGTATATGCACCACGATAGGGGGAATCATAGTTTGTAAAACATAGGGGGAATTATCTTTATGTTATAAACACTAGCATATACTTCTAGGTGTTTGTCATTATCAAAAAGGGAGAAATTGTTAGAACCTATGTCTTCATGGTTCATTCATTACAGGTTTTGATAAATGACAAACCAAGATCATAACCAAGATGAAGCAAAAAGAAATCAAGCAAACAAGTACTCAACCAAAGTGATCAAAAATTCAAGTGAAGATATGATCAAGAGTTGAAGTGCAAAGAAGAGCAAGAGAAGTTAAGACCCATTTGTACAAGGTAAAACACTCAACTTCTCTTAGGCATTGGCTCAAACAAAACACATTTCAATCATACAATTCATAAGCATGCTTTCAAACATAAAGTTGTGTTTTTAGTCCAAAACATCGATGTTCTGTCAACAAACATCGATGTTCTGTTTTTCCAAGTTTTTCAAATATTGGCAGTAGCTCTAAAACATCGATGTTCTTGTGACCGTTGGTCACAACATCGATGTTGTCATTAAAACATCGATGTTGAGATTTCTTCAAAGTTTTCCAAAATTTGGCAGAAGCGGAAAAACATCGATGTTCTTTTGAAAACATCGATGTTCTGACAATTGTCATTCAAAGATGAATTTTGGCAGTAGCCATAAAACATCGATGTTTGATTTTCAACATCGATGTTCTTGCATAACCCCTTTTTCATCATATTTTTGCGAAGCATAAAAACATCGATGTTTGATTTGAGAACATCGATGTTGTGTCTTAGAACATCGATGTTGCTCAGACAAACATCGATGTTCTACTAGCCGTTGGAGCAATAATTTAAAATTGCAGGACCTTGAGAGAAGTCTTGAAGTGAGGTATCTTCAAGCAAGTGTGTAGGATTCTTGTGATTAGAATTCCTAGGCTGTAAACGGTTTGTTAAGCACCCGGAAGCTTAACGGTAGATAGTGAACTCTTCAAGTGTATCTTGAAGGACTAGATTAGCCACAAATTAGTTGTGTGTGAACCAGTATAAAAATCTCTTGTGTCCTTTTATTTTTCAATTCCGCACTTCATTTCCTGCAAAGCTTTTAATTTTCGGTCATAAGCTATTCACCCCCCCTCTAGCTTAAGTCTATTGTTTCTAACACACCTTCTATCACATCCATCAGAGGCCACCGTGGCGCGATGCCCGTGCGACAAGGTTGCTCCTGTATGGACACCTTGGAGGGATACGAATCCCTAGAGACGTTTTTACTCCTGTATGCACATTTGTTGCTTCTTATCAACCCGTTAGCCACTCTCTTTAAAACTCACATAACCACACTAGCCACACATAAACACTATGAACATATAACCGAGCATTCTCTACATATTTCACATAGCAAGGTATGGCTGACGACATGGAAGCAACCATTCATGGCTTGTGTGAGAATATTAGGATTGAGGCCGAGCACGGAAAGGCCATGGAAGCGATATGCCGGCAACTTGTGGAACAAAATGAGCGGCTGGTTGAGATGATCCGGAAAAGAGATCGACTGCTAGATCGATGGGAGGAGGCCTATCAGAGGCTCCGTGACAGCTGGGTTGCAGCGATCACCGAGAGCAATGATCTGGCCCGAGAGAACAACCGCCTGAAGCGGGAGCTGAAGATGAAGAAGCCTAGGAGGGCTGATTAGGATTATAGTTTAATGTTTTCAATTTTTCTTTCTGTGTTCCCCTTGTGTTGAATGAAGTGTTTTATAACACAAGTGTGTTCTCTCTTATTGAAGTCACGATTGAATTAAGCTGAATTTCCTTATCTAAGTGCAAGAAATGTTGGAATTAAGAAATGTTGAATTAAGCTGAATTTCCTTATTCAAGTGCAAGAGATCATTATTATTGATTATTAGGTACAATTTTAATAGACGGAATTTTTTTAAAAAAGAAAAAAAGTTGTTGATGGCGCCTTTACTTTCACTTGCCCGCCATGTCCTGCGCTCCAAAACACAACTTAATTAAAAAAGCAAGGCTAAAAAAAACTGCCCGCCATTTGTAGTGGGATGTAATAAAAAAAAGAAATTTATAGTGGGCATTGGTGGATGAAAAAGAAATTTGTAGTGGGCTGTAATCATGGCTTTTACCTCCCACTCTTTTTCTTTCTTTTTCCTTTTTCTCCTGCAAACCGGCCCCCCTCCCTATTTTCTTTTCTTCTCTTTTCTTTTCTTTATTTTTGTCCTACCTCTCCACCCATCTTCTCTTCCTCTCACCTCCTTCCCCTCCTCCTCTCCCTCGCTCAACCACCGGAACCCACACACGCCGCTGCCGCCTCCGCCTCCGCCTCAAACTTCTTTCTTCTTCCTTCCTCCTCCCCTCCGAAGCCGTCTGCCGCCCCTGTCCCTCTTTTCTCCTCCACCTCGTGCACGCCGCCGCACTCCTCTCTTCTACCTCTGCTCGCGTTCGCCTCCCTGCTCGCATGCCCGCTGCCGCCCAGTGGCGCATCGCCGAGCCTAGAGACAGAGAAGACGAGCGAGCAGCCGGCCGGTGGAACAGAGCCACCGCTCCTCCCCTAATCGTGCCTCCCGATCTCCTCTCTCCCGTCCTGCCGCTCTCCTCGTCCTTGCTCTCCTCGATCTGTCGACGCCGTCGCTGGGTAAGTCGCCGCAATCGAACCCCTTCCAGAAAATTTCTTGTTGGTGAATAAGGATGATGACTTCTCGCTCAAAGCCATTGATTTTGGACTCTCTGTATTCTTCAAACCAGGTATTTAAAGCAACCTTATCTTGTACCACTTTTTTGCATGATTGGCAGCTCTTGTCTGACCGTCTGTATAGAAACTTTTAGCTCATTACCGAGTAACTCTTTTCTTTATAAATTTGCATACCTTACAGTATGAGAAATTCATACTCTTTATTTGGCATGTATTTAAAAATTACCATTTTTTTCTGTTCATATCAAGTAGGTGGTACCTGCTTTCCTCAAGTGATAAAATGGGCATACTGATACAGCATTCCTTACACCAGCTTCTAGCCTGCAGCGAAACTTTATTGCATTAAGCCTAATGCTCATTAAACATTTCATGTGATTTGCCTGTTTCAGGTCAAATTTTCACCGATGTAGTTGGAAGCCCATATTATGTTGCTTCTGAGGTACTCCTTAAACATTACTGGCCAGAAGCAGATGTATGGACGGCTGGGGTCATTCTTTATATATTGCTGAGTGGTGTTCCACCGTTTTGGGCTGGTTGGTCCCTCTGCAGTGCTACAATAACAATATGAAATGTTATCTTATTTTTGCAGTTTGCTGAAAATTCAATCTGTTTGGAGCAGAAACACAGCAAGGTATATTGTGGTGCTGAAGGGATATATCGATTTTATGGAGAACTTTACCTCAAACTCGCATTTGAGCTATTATTGCGAGCAATCATTGTAAACTGTAATAGTCATGTATTTCTTTTGGTTATTTTATTTGTAATTTTAATTTATCATTGAAATCGTAAATTTATAAAGTTTTAGGTATTTACCATGGCCAGTTTTTTCTTAAATAATTTGTTGATACATATGACTATTGAAATAAAAATTATTTTAAATAAAATATAGCAATTTAACTATTATTTTATTTTTTCCATTCAAGACTAGTGACGGATTTCGTGACGGGAAGGTTTGCTGTTTTGTGAGGGATTTTGTGAGGAATAAGTTTGTGAGGGATTTTTTCCCTCCCCAATAACAAGGGAATTAGTGAGGGAATATTTTTTTCCGACGGATTAGTTGGCGAAGGAATTAGTGAGGGATTATTTTGCGAAGGATTATTCCGTTGATACTAGCGAGGGAATTAGTGAGAGATTATTTTGCGAGGGATTATTCCCTCACAATTAGCGACGGACTTGTGACGGATTATATTGTAAGAGAGATGCGTCCCTCACAATTGTGAGGGGAAATCCCTCGCAAAATACGTTGTAAAAAATCCCTCACAAATTGCTTAGCGACGAGCATTTTTACGAGGTCCAAAATTCGTTGTAAAATCCCTCACAAAGCTATTTAGTTGTGAAATCCCTCACAAAAGCCCTCGCTAATTACACATTTTCCAGTAGTGTTTGTCCTTTGTTTGGAGCGTCTTTCTCATCTAATTTTCCAACGAGTTCAGGAAGGTCGTTGGAAACCGATAAAAGCCAGTAGAGGTGGTCCTCTCATTTCCCACCTCCTCTTTGCGGATGACATGATTTTGTTTGCCGAGGCATCCATGGAACAATTGGCTATTTTTAAGGAATGTTTGGATATTTTTTGTTCATTCTCGGGTCAAAGGGTAAGCTCGGCCAAAACCCGCATCTTTTTCTCCAAGAATGTAGATGGTGAACAAAGGGCAGAATTGACTCTTCACAGTGGCTTTAGTGCCACTGATGATCTCGGTATGTACTTGGGAGTTCCTCTTTACCCAGGTCGTATTACTCAGCAGACATATGTTCACCTTGTCGAGTTTGTTCGTAACCGATTAGCCGGTTGGAAGGTGGAGCTGTTATCTTTGGCTGGTCGGATTACTTTATGTCAATCGGTTTTGAGTGCCCTTCTGGTGTATACTATGCAGTCTACGAAGCTTCCAAACATATTTGCTCATCAATTGAGAAGCTTTGTCGAGACTTCATTTGGGGTGATCGTCAAGAGGAACGTAAAGTGCACTTGATTAAGTGGAGTACAGTTTGTCAGCCAAAGGGATCCGGGGGTGCTGGCCTTAAGGATCTGGCCTTGTTCAATGATGCTTTATTAATGAAATTACATTGGAAACTCATGAGTGGTGAGTCGGGTCTGTGGGCTGATGTTATGTTTGCCAAGTATCTCAAGTTACACAATGGGAGGGTGGTTCTGAATGACAGGAAGGACCAGTCTCATGTCTGGCGAGCTCTTGCTAAATTATGGTCGACCGTGTCGCATGAGGTCAAATGGTTGTTGGGGGATGGATCACGAGTTTCTTTTTGGACCGATTGGTGGCTTGATAATTGTGAAGGCCCTCTTTCACAATTTGTGATTAATCCGGTTCCGGACTTCCAGTTGACTTGGCCGGTATCTCAGTTTGTGTCTACATCTGGGGATTTGCATTGGGATCCTTTTGCATCACTTTTACCGAGAGATGTTGTCCTCAAGGTAGCTGCTATGCTACCTCCTATATCTAGCCGTCTTGACTCTGTTTCTTGGGGCCTCTCAAAGTCTGGTTTCTTAACTACAAAGTCAGCATATACATTGCTGGCTAGTGATGCATGGGATCCTATGAGTCGGTTGTGGAAGTTTATTTGGCAATGGCCGGGACCTCAGAGGGTACGATCCTTCCTCTAGTTAGTTTCTCATGGAACCTTACTTACTAATGAGATGCGCTGTAGGCGTAGGTTTACCGACTCTCCTACCTGTTTGGCTTCTCCGGAGCCGGTGGAGAATATGCTTCATCTCTTTCGAGACTGTGGCGAGCGAGGCGAGTCTGGTTGAAACTCATACCTCGACAGGCTTGGAACTCTTTTTGCACCGAATCCTTTTCATTGTGGTTGGAGCACAGTATTTTACCAACACCCTTGCGATTTGGAATCAAGGATTGGCACATTACATTTGTTGTTACTCTGTGGAAGTTGTGGAGGTGGAGGAATGCGTGGGTGTTCAATCGGCAAGGTATTGGTCACTACTCGGTGACTGAAATCACCTCGTTTGTGACGGACATTCATATGAGTGGTGCTGAAGTAGGTAGGGGTCAGTCTGGTCCTTCGCAACGCTTGACTTCTTAGGACTGGGTCGCTCCCGCTCCTCCTTGGTTGAAGCTAAATACGAATTTGGGCTTGCCGTGGTAACCCGGGTTTGGCGAGAGCTGGTGGTGTCTATAGAGATTAGTTGGGCGATTGGGTGTTTGGTTTTAGTTCTAAGGTGGGAATTTGCTCTGCTTATAAGGCGGAACTCTGGGCTGTTTTTCATCGTCTGTCTTATGCTTGGAAGGCTGGCATTCGCAAATTGGTACTAGAGGTGGATTCGGTGTTGGTATGTCAGGATCTTCAGCGTCAGGCCAACTCCTCCAAGGACGCTCTCCTTCTGCGCATTCGGGACATGCTTGGCTTGGGAGAACAATTTATTGGCTGATTCTTTGGCTGATATGGCTCGGTCTTCAATCACAGACTCACAGTATTTTAATTTGGTGCCTTTTGCATGTTTATCCTTTTTGAACTCTGATAAGGCGTGATAAGGCGGGGTTGGTTTGTAACCCCATGCCTGATTCCATTTAATCTAAGTATCTGGGCTTAGCCCTGCTTTTTACCAAAAAAAAAAAACATATAACCTTCTATAAAATACTTAGATCGGAGAATCTGGTGGCGGACTGGAGTATTGTTTGTCATGATCTGTGAGTTTAAATTAAGTTGCAAAAATATAACCAATTCGAGGAAAATTAAGATCTTGAGATTATTATAACAAAATAAAATGAACTCTACATGAATTGCGCGAACCATTATTAATACATAAGGAGTAATTCTAAAGTTAAGGATAACTCGGATCATGTTCTTCTTCTACTAGTTTGTTTCATTTTTACGCTATCTTGTTAACAAAATAAAGGGATTCAGGCAGCAAAATTCTCCCGTGGACGGGGAAATTTCTTTCCAACCATACATTTCTCTTGGTCCAAATCTTGCCTTTTCTTTCTGAAGAAGAATTTCAGAAAATAATGGCAAACAATAATGAAAATCAAGCACGCAGAGAGCTAGCTATTGCCTAAATCTCAAAGCATGCTACTAATATATTTCTAGTATCAAAAATTAATACAAAAAAAATTGACAAAATCTATACTAACATAAAGTTGTACTTAGTAATCAGGGATTCTTAAAATTAAAAAAAAAAATCAATATAAAAAGGATAAGAAATAGAGGATTCTGTTTCAATTTGTAGGAAATCACGAATCAGATCCTCTTAAAAATTGGAAAGGGAATCTTTTATTGGTCTGATTAAGCATATATAAAATATTTTTTTCTCTGAAAATTGATAAATAATACTAGAAAAGCCAATAACAACTTACAACTACTGTTCTTGTTCAATAAAAATCCATAATATTTATTGTAGATGTAAACAGAAAAGTAGAAAGTGGAAGTTTTCTTGTGAATGTTGCTATTTTCCCATCCTTTTTTCGGGCGAGAGCAACTAAATGACTGCAGAGACATGAAAGATAAAGGATACTTCAATTAGTAGTGTCTTGAAATGTAGGAAAACTGCACCGTCTGATTAAAACATGAAAGCGAAAGGAAAAGCAAGCAAGACATTGTAAAACATCAACTCGAAAAAGAACTGATCACCTCTATATTTTCTGTAAATAATGGCAATCCTTACTCCATCCCCTCAGTACTGAACGTGTATGGAGAAGTTACAGCTTCTGTATATGGTATGGCATCAACCGTCTTATGAATCTTGCAATCTTCATCTTCATCTTCAAGTCTAAACTCAATTACATAAAATTGAGTCTCTCGACGTTGTACCCACAGATGTCTATGATTATTCATGAATCCACGTACCAAGTCATCGCGTTCATAATATACCGGTCCCTTAGCAGGTAATTCGATAAATCGGACCCAAGATGCTTGGACGCCATATTCCATCATGACCCAATATTCTACACAAGTAGGAGATTGTCGACTGATCCAGAATAAGCAAAGGTACTGCCCTCCAAGGAGCCCCAGCCCATCAGAGCGGCCTTCATAAGCATCTACCCACGGAGGTGGCATTGCAACCTTATAAAACATCTCTTTCTCTAAATCGAAACCAACGACTTGTTTGTAAGTATACCAATGCAGTGCTCCATTCAAGAAGAATCCCTCAGAAAGCAGAAGTTCCCAATGATTAGGTATATCTTTCCAAGAATTTGCTTTCAGTGAGAAGATCTGAGTCCTACGCTCCCTGACTCCTGGAGGAACAGTCCAGGTCCATTCCAACAAGATCTTATAATCTTGAGAGGCTGAATCATATCCGAAACCATATGCTACCCAATAGCGACAATGTGAAGCATGGTTAGGTTTCGGCAGCTCTCTACACGAACGGATATGTGGATTCCATAACACAAAATGATCATAATTCCCCTCAAGATCTAAACAAACCAATCCATTGCATGATCCTATAAGTTTAACAAGGCAGTCCGCTCTCTTTAGGGGAAAGTATAATTCATCAATTCTAGGTTCTAAATGTCCCTCTTTGTCTTTAGAAGCATTCCCATCATGATGTTTTGACCCTTCAGGAACATCCTCAAAGCTTAGAAGAGAAAGACCTGAAGACCTCGACTTGAGGAATCTTTGGGTTCTGTGAGGAGGTAAAAGTTTGGATCTGATAGTTTGAAAGTTAGCACTACCCAGTAAAAAGAACCATTCCCTAGAAACCACCCTGAATCGAAGTAGTGACTCAATAGGTAATAATGCTAGGATTTCCTCCACAATCACCAAGGGAAGACCCTGATTCACGTTCATTAATATTCTGCTAGAATTCCTGTGATCACCCAACGCTTGACGCTGTTAAAGTTGCCAGCAACAACAAATAAAAATACAAGAAGTAGCTGCACAAGAGTTAATCAAACAACTGTAAAAGTAAAAAGAGATTGAAACATTAAATTAAATCTCAGCAGCCAAAAAGCGTATTGCTAAAAGGAAAGAAGAAGAAGAACTCTACAGATAGATCGAAACAGGAAATTACATCTAAAATAAAAATTAAATCTCAGCGGCCAAAAGCGCCTTGCAAAAAAAAAAAAAAAGGGAGAAACAAGAAAACGCGAAGAGAAGAATTCTATATATGTATAGATAGATAGATCGAAACATGAAATTACATATATATAAAATAAAAGTAAGCACGAGCAGAAAGCAATCACAAAGAATATGGAAGCTATATGTGTGTGTGGTTTGGTTCGTGGAAACTTACTTGGAATTCGGAAACAGGGAGAAGAGCACAGCGCTGTAGGGAGGAGTTTTTGGGAGCTTGCTTTGTTTAGCCAGAAGCGAAGCGTAATGTAGGAACGTAGGATTATTGAATCTCGAGACTGGTAGCTTCGATCTTTAGCTAGCCCATGGGCTTTTTCCCAATCGATGATTAATTATGAAATTGAATTCATAAAACATTTTTATTTAATAGAAGATTAATTAAGAAATTCATAAATAGAAACTTAAGTTTGCTACATCCCATAACCGGCCCAAACTGAGAGACATGACAACCAGGAAATAAAAAAACACACGGATTTTTTCTATGGTGCTCCATGAGTATGATACTCACGTAATTATGTCCATTGGATATGAATGATTAAATGATAACCGTTAGATATGGTAATTTTATAATAATATTATTTGTTATATTTTTATTTTTCTTTTTATTTATATTAAAAAATATTTTAGGTAGGAACCCATCCAAGATGGTAAGATCCTTAATATTATGATAGTTGTTATATTATGAGCCATTATCCTTCTTAATAAGAGGTCGTCCTAGTAACTTTTATAGGTCGACCTAACAATTTTATAAGTATATGCTTTATTTTGAAGATTTAATAAGAGGTCTACCAATTAACTTATAGGTTAACCTATCAATATTTATGTTAAGGTTGACATGTTAATCTAAGGAGTCGACCTATTTTTTTTTTTTATGGTCACCTTTGTAGGGATTTATATATATAATATTATCGATGGGATTATTATAAGGTAGACTTATTTAATTATGAAAGCTCGACCTAATTAACTGAAGGGTTCGACCTGATTAATTGAAGATCGACTCATTGTAATTAGTGGCAAAGCTTGATAGAATTTTTAGAGGGGGCCAAATATTCTAAAGTGCATACTCATACAATTGATATAAAAATGATAATCGATTTTAATAACTTATTTTTAACAATTGTGCTTGCTTTTTATTCAAAAATTTTTAAACTTAAATTAAAATATTTTCTAAATGTAGCAATTTTAAAATTAAATGAAATTTATTAAAATTAAAATAAATATTCAATATGAAACGCCCCGACCCGTATTTACCGTACACAGTAAACACGTGCCGGAACTGTGACCACCCGACCCAACAAAGCCCTAGCATACAGTGTGAACTACAATAACTCGGCCCAACGGCCCAAAATAGTAAAACAACATAAATAATAAATCCCGGCCCAATGGCCCAATAATAGCGAAAACAATGCACAGCGGAAGACTTTAAACTCACTAGCACTGTATGCACAGATGCAACCTATGGATCCGAGCCCTGTCCGAGGGTACGCTTCAGCTCGCCCGGTACGTTCCTGCACTACAAACAACTCATCCTACGGGATGAAACCCCGCAGGCGAGGGGTGAGTCCGAAGCGCTCACCGACGAAAGATAAACAGTGATATATTCAACCGCAATACTTTCGAAGTAATGCAACCATCAAATCAGATGAAACTATCACAAACAACATAACAATCACGACAATAAGCAAAACAATCACATCAGAGGGAACCAACACGAACAGCATAACTGAGGAAACCAACACAAACATCACGATAGAGGACTCTCACCAAATCATATCAAGCTTAGACCCAAAGAATACTTATTAATTTTTATTATTACCAATTTTATCTTACGGGTCCCTGTCACTGGACAAGCTAGGGTCGTACCAGGTTATCAATTAATTCCGGATGCTAGGTCAAAAACCAATCCACATCTCAAAACCCGGATATTTGGTATATCCAAACCACTGGGTATTCGGTATACCCCGACCTCAGGCAACATGCCAACCAGATATTCGGCATATCTGAGCCACTGCGGATATTCGGCATATCCGAGCCACTGCGGATATTCGGCATATCCGAGCCACTGGGTATTTGGTATACCCTAACCACAGGCAACAAGCCAAACGGATATTCGGTATATCCGAACCACTGGGTATTTGGTATACCCTAACCACAGGCATCAACATGCCAACCAAATCAAGTAACCAAACCAAGTAACCGACCATAGCACCCCAGAATTAATCTTCAAACCATCGGGTCGTACCACTACTTCCCACATATTTCATCATCTCATATCAATTCCAATTCCAATTTCCACTTTCCATTTCTCAATTATCCACAGTCAATAGTTTATTCCAATTTTCCAATCACTACACTGTCTACCGTCAGCAATCACAATATCCATAACAGTCAAACAATTATCCAATTTCCTATTAGCTCAGGTTACACAACAGGCCAATCCCTCATCAGTTTATAACATCAATTACTCATAGTCCAACATCAAACACAACACAGTATCCAGTAAACCAACAACAGTCATACAACAGTTCAATCAAGCAAATCAACATCATAGCAACAACAACAACAATAACCATAGCAGCCAAGTACCCAATACAATTCCATATTACCAAATATCCATCAACAGTACATATAACACCAATTATTCACAATGAACAGTTCATTACTATATCCACACGTCCAATAGCACGGTCCAACAACAGCAACATCAATAACTATAACAGTCAAATATCCGACAGTGTCCCTCTCAGTAGTTCATTCAAACAACAAAACACACAATTATCCACATTGACCAGTTCATCATTATTCTCAACACAATATCGCAAATCCAATATCACAGTCTAAGATCAACAACAACGACAACATCATAACAGTCAATCAACCAACAGTAATCATCTCAGCAGTTCAATCAATCAACAAAGCAAACACAGTATTACGGGCACATATCAAGGGTTATCCATCCTCACCTTAGCCGATTACTCAACTCCGGAAATAATGACCGGTCCGACGCCGGCTCCTCGGAAACTGCCCGAGATCCAAAAACCTATACAACAAAACCATACATCCACATAAATGCACATAAGAGTATGTCATGATGCCAATACTACGAAGTTACCCATCCCGATTACTTATCCTTTATTTCCATCTTTTACCGAAAATAATTACCGTACGTATTTCCGAATATAATTTCGGTACCATACTTTAATTGAAACTCTTTCAAAATATTACATTTAATATTTATTCTTTCCAAGATAATAATTATCATAGTTTCCTAGAGACTATAACATATATAGTTTCCAAAATATTAATTACCGTAATTTTTCTGGAAATTATAACATATGTATATATTTTCCATAATATTTCTATAAAAATTATTATACTTTCAAAAATATAATTTCCAATTATTATTATTTATTGAAAACTCCATTTCCAGAAAATGTAGCCTTATAACTTATTTTCTGATAATAAATACGAATTTATTAATATACATATATATATTTCCCAAGTTATTCTTGTATGCTTAAATATTAATTATTTTCCATTTCTTATACTTTTACAAAAATTCCATAATAATGTTACATATATTTCCCAAAATACTTCCATGATTTTATTCCAAAGTATTGATCATAAAAATATATAAATCAGATTTTATTATTATTATTGTTATTATTATTTATGGTTATTATTATTTTTCTAGCAACATAAATTAAATATAAATATAAATATATATATATATATATATATATTCAGAGAATTATTATTTATCAAATATTTATATTAAGTTAAGCATATACTATATGTATATATTTTTTCCTGAAATTATAATCTTATATACATATTTTTTTTGGAAATAAATATAGGTATGCATATTTATTTTATAAAGATATAATACATCCCTAACAATTATATTAACAACATAATAATCTATTTCCAGAAATATTACTTGGGTATACCATATATATATATTTTTCAGAAATTATAACTTTTTATTTTACTTAATTTATATAGATTATAACCATATATATTTGTTTTTTTTTTTACAGATATCGGACTGGGCCAAGTATTAATCCAACCCATCAGGACAAGCCCAGGTGCACAAGGTCCAGGCCCAGGCCTACACAACAGGTCCAATGGACGAGCCCACTAGAACCAGCCCGGACCAAGACACAAGTCCAGGTCCATAGGTCAGCTCATGGCCCGACCCAGATTGCCAACCCGTTGCACACACCCGGGTAGACCCATCTTGCTAAACGGGTCATCAACAACTGTGGCGGGTCTGCTCACCTTGGCGGACGTTCGCGGTGGCGAGGCTGTTGCAGGCGACGGCGATGACGAGGCACGGGAGCAGCGACGGTGGAGGCACACGGCGCGGGAAGGTGGCTCGTGGAGGCCGTGTCGGCTTCGCGTGGAAGGGGAGGTGCGATCTGCTGGCTGCGGTGGTGCAACGGCGCAGACGGCTCCGGTGGTGACGCGGTGGAGAGGAGCGCCGGCGTCGTCGCGTGGAGAAAGAAGGAAGGGTGGCGCGTTGGCGAAGGGAGGAGGAATGTGGCGGCTGGTGGCGGCGGCCGGCGTGGCAGGCGGCTCCCCCTTCTTCCCTTTTTTTTTTTTTTACTCTCTTTTCTCTTCGTTTCCCTTTTTCTCTCTATTTTTCTTTTTCTCTCTATTTTTCTTTTTTTCCTCTTCTTCCCTTCCTGGTTCCTTCCCACCGGTTTTTAAGCTGTTTTTCTTTTTTATTATTATTTTTTTTCCTTTTACTATTAAGCATGTGAGCAATAATTCAAATCGTCCATATTACGGGCGAATCCGATCCGGACCAGAAAATAATCAATACCCCGTAGTTATTCTCCGATGTGATTTTCGAGAAATTCCGAAATCCGAAAAATACCAAATTAGGTTCGAAAAATCCGCAGGAAAATCACGAGCGCGGGAAAACTCTCGGTTTCGAAAAACGACTCCCGATTTACCTTGAATTAATTACCCAAGATTAATTCAACAGTAAATCACGGTAAAACGACTTCTACAGTCCCGGTAAAAATCCAAATTTTTACCCGGGCTGTTACATAATATTTGTAGAATAATTTTCTAACATAATTTAAGGTATGTTATGAAAATTTTGAAATTAAATCACTAATCTTTATTAAATTGCTATTGTATGTAAAATATTCTAAACCTTATATGCATATAATCAACATAAATGATACTTATATTTTAATAATTTAATTGAAATAAATGTACTTGTTTTTATTTGTAAAAAAAATAATTTAAATTAAAATATTTTCTAGACTTACACTTTTTTTAAAAAAATATGAAATTTAACGAAATTAAAATAATTATTCAATATTAGTAAAATAATTTTCAAGCATAATATAAGATATGTTATGAAAGTTTTGAAATTATTTCATTAATATTTCTGAAATTGCTAGGATGTGTTAAATATTCTAAACTTGATATCCATCTAACGGAATAACTTTTGTTTTTTTTTTTGCTGGAGCTTTGTCCCGACTAATCCGGATTGAACCTGTGTCTTGCACCTAAGTATAGTAGGTGAGTCTCCCAATATAAATTTTTTGTATAAATATTTTTAATGAATATTCTTATTTTTTAAAAGAATAAAATAAATTATAGAGCGCCCCGACCCGTATTTACCATACCGAGTAAACACGTGCCAGAACTGTTCCTTTTACAGTAGCAGACAGTACATACAATATAAAATACAGTACAAAGCAATCCCAAATACAACGTCCGTCACCCGATCCCGGGGACCATTATTTAAACCATAACACTCTCAAGTTCAACATAAAACTTATGATACAGCACAGAAGTAAAACAGCAACACAGCAACATATAGAATACAGCAGCGGAAGTCTTAGAATGAGATGCAGCGGAGGTATGGATCCGGGGACTGGTGGAGTAGAAACAACAGCTGGCTGAACCACGTACCTGTACTATAAGCAACTCATCTTACGGGATGAAACCCCGCAGGAGAGGGGTGAGTCCGAAGTGCTCACCGACGAAGGATAAACAGTAATATGCAGGCAAACACAATACTTCCGAAGTAAAAATACAAGCAAAAACAAAACAGTGAATCAACCAGAACTTAACTGAGCTAAGACCAAAAGAAAGATTATTATTATTACCAATTTTATCTTCTAGGGCCCTGTCACTGTACAAGCTAGGGTCGTACCTGGTTATTAACATATTCTGGGTGCTAGATCAAACCAAGAAAGCTCAGGTATCGACATCCCAAAAATACATACAAGGGATCATCCCAAAAATATAATAATCCGGGATAGACATCCCAAGCATAGACATGCTTATCACGAGTAACCCAGATCATAGCCACCACAAACACAGTCTCTAACCATCTAGTCGTACCACTACTTTCCAAGTGACAATAAAGTCGTCAACACAACTTCCAATTATCCAATTATCTCATCACATCAGTTTATCCACAATCAATAAATCAACAACCAAAGCAGTAACACCACAATCAAACTCAATTGGCTCAGCAGTTCAATCAAACAATAATGATCAGAGAAACAAACACAGTATTATGTGCAACATATCAAAGGTTATCCATCCTCACCTTAGCCGATTTCCCTACTCCTGAAAGTCCTCAAATTGTCCCGGCTCTGGTTCCTCGGGATACTGCTCGTTATCAGCTCCTATATCAAATAATAATATATGCACACATAAGATGATATGCAAACGCCAGACTAATACTGTAAGTGAGGCGCCCTTATCCCAAATTTTTAGTAATAAAACAATTAAATGAAAGGAATTTACCAAAATACCCTTGAAACCCGTGGTACGTAAACCAGTGCCTCGGCACACAAACATTATCCATAAAAACTTATTAACACCGAGATGTCATAAAATATAAGGAAATAAACCAGCCTAATAAGTTATAAGCCAACCCGGCAAAGCGCTGAAATAATATCACAAATCAGGTCCCGGCAAACTGCCAACAAAGTAATGAACCAATTGTGACATCTCAAAATAAGTCTTAGGCAACAGAAGATGAATTTCATAAGATTGTGATAAAGAAACAACATGCATATGGGTTCTATGGATCCAACCGAGAGATGATGCACAACTACCTGCTGAGGTATCCGCGTCTGAACTCCGAGTCGAAAGATAGAGGCGAGAACAGCACGCTAACTAAGGTCTGAAAAACAATGGTGGCGATTATGTGAGTCGCCTACTCAGTGAGCATTAAAAGTCTATGTACACATGAAAAGTGAAGTCATGCTCGTGGGGTGAGTTGTTCACGAACACAAGTATAGCATACAAGCAATATTAGAATCACACACCAACACATAGTCATCCTTTTGCATTATTGTATTTATTGTTTAGTTTCAACATATTTTGTTATTATTCTGGGCCTCTACTGTGAGTCAAGTCTCGGTAACGCACCTGATCAGATCCAGGTGAGAAACCCAAGTGTCAAACCTCAGAAGGGGTAGATTCTAATGTCAAAAACTACCAATAAACCTCGAGTGGCCGCTAGCTCCCTAAGGGTGCGCTCAGACACACCTAGCTTGTGCAAGTCTTCCAGGGGTGCACCTACCTTCCCCTGGGATAACCATGCTAAACCGCATAAAGTGACCCGAGGGTACCCAACCCTCCCACGGGGCTACCAGTCAACTTCACAGTAGAATTTAGTATTTTATTCTTAGTTGTTCTTTACAGTTCTGTGTGCCATACATTATGTTTTCCAGGGATGTGTGAACTTTATCTATTATAATCATATCCGGGCCTTTGGCCCATAACCTCACACTATCGCCAAAACATAACAATATGTTATATTCAATAGCAATTACTTATACCAAAATTAGACATGTGAGAGCAAACAGGCACATAATCCCAATCACCACATGTAGCAAACAAGGCAAGTAAACTAACTAACCACACCAACATGCATTCACAAAACATATGTAAAAGACTTGTAATGTCACCTCAAAAAGTTGATTATGACTTCTCCTCGAGCCCGACTCCCCAGCTCCCGAGGTATTACCCGTACCTGAATACCGGCATATAAAATAATCACTAAACAATTTAAAACGTAAAAATCGTGCATGCATGCTTAGGGTATACTCAATCCGAGTAATTCCCGACCCTAACTATCCGATTAAGAAATCTCCGAGTCTAAGTTCATAAACAGGTTCTCGGGCCTAAGGCTCACTTCTTTAAGTCCATACTAACCAATTATCCAATTGGGCTTCAAGCTTGTTCCTTAAAGTCCATAACTTAATTTAATTGTTATTAGGCCTTAAGTCCATATCTTTAAGTCCATAAAAACATTCTAAGCTTTATAGTTTCATTATTGGGCCTGGGTCTGGTTTTCCTAAACATCGTTCTAAAGTTGTTTCCGAGCCCAAGAGTTGATCGGCCTAAAACTCCATCCTTGTCGGTAAGTCTTCCGGCCACACTCTCTAACTCCCCACTCCCGATAATCCACTAATCTCATATAGAAATAAAAGTATATACACCCAATAAATCCATTAAAACATATACAAACGAAACCGGGACTAAATCGAAAACAAATACCGTTTAGTAGTCGAAGAAGAAAAGTATGTTCTGCTGGACAGAACCCGAGCCCTTGCCGGAAAATTCCCGAGCCTCGTCGGATTCCGGTCAACTTCGTCGAAAAAGTCAAAGCCAAGAAGAAAACAAGCCTCAGCTGCAGTACTACCACAATTGATCTGCCACCAACCAATAATCATTCAATTCTCAGCAAAACGACCACCAACAACAACACGAATTTAGGAAATTGTGGTATAGAATCCTTACCAGAATAAGAACAAGTGAGTCGTCACTGCCCACTGTCCACAGCTCCAAGACGAGTCCAAACGGCATGACGAATCACGTGACTGCAAGCTCGACCACCAGAAATCAGAACCACCAGTAATAGACCGCCATCAAACACATCACCATCTCGTGTCGTCAATTCCAAAATCCGACCATAGCACCCCCCACGCATACGCCGAGCCCACCACCCAGCAATTACCGGCCACCAACAAACGCACACATACCGTCAACAATGAACCACTAACAAATTAAAGAGATGAGTGGAGGAAGAAGAACAGATGGACGGCGAGACTTACAAGCACGACGATGACGCGGTGGCGGCAACACCTCCCGCAGGCCTCCTCGTCACAGCCGCGGACGGCAATGGCGGTGTACACCCAAACTCGATCCTCGAGTTCTCCGCCCAGTCCTCACCTGGCGTCCTAACCCGGCCTCGGTGTAGCGGCGACGACGAGTGAAGAATCTCGAACCGGTTTGCTTGAGGGAATCGGAGTGGAATCAGACCGTGATCGTCTCGTGGTTGCCACTGTGTCTCCGTCAGAAGAACCATATTAGGCTTATATTGGTTCTTCAAGTCCCTCAGAGTGCGCGAGAACTCCTGTGCACGCCTTGCTACGCCTCTGCAGTTCCACACCAGCAGTCGTGTCTTTGGCCAGGTTGGAGGTAGTCGAGACATTCTGGGCATGATCTGAGCCGTCATCGAGAGTTGGTAGTAGGCACCTTGTTCCACAGTCTGGCAAGTGGACTCCAGGTTGAACTCTTGTAGCCTCTCGGAGATGAAGAACATCAAGGAGTTTGTCGATCCGTAGTATGAGGTCCTCAGTGTTCCATGGTCTTCTAGGAAGAACACCTCTTCCATTGGAGTGACGAAGAACCGTGATGAGTAGAGCTCGTCGACGAAGACCAGTCGGGGCATCCTGCCGAGCTCGTTCGGTAGCTCTTCAGCACATTCGTTGACCATGCTGTACGCCAGACGATTTCTTCTGCCAAGGTTGGCACCTTCGACGAAGAAAACGGAAGATGGAGCAGGCATCGTGTGGGTATTTTGTTTTTGGAGCGTTGCGTTTTTTATTTTTCAGAATGGTTTTGTTGCTTTAATGCTTTTGATAATTTACACATCACCGCTCCTTCTTTTATACACCTATGGGGAGCGTGTTTATTGTTTTCGATTTTCAAGATCTTGCTTTTTGAATTTTACCATTGCTTTCATTTAATGCTTTGATACTTTATGCGTTTTTCGGACCCATGCCAGAGTTTTTCAGCCTTTTTCCATCTCATAATTTTCTTTCGCTCTGGCTACCTTGTCTTTTCTTTTCATGGTTTTACTATATTTTTCTACATCTTTTATCACTTGCATCCGTGACCGTTGAGGCCAGATGGATGGGACCGTACCTCGAGTGGAGTACATGTGCGACAAGTTTACAGCTGTTCGGACATCGTGGAGAGATACGAGATGAGACAGACGTTTTTGGCTTATGCAGAATTTTGAATAAGTGGGTAACGTGTCTTTCGAGGGACACAGGACACTCTCGTGATCATCACCGTGCGAGTTAACGGTCGTCTTTTCATGAGGGAATCGACGTCACTGTTAGCTGCATACGTTACGTTTCTCGGGATTGAGGATCAATCTAGAGCGCCGAGCATGAAACATGTTTTGGTTTTAATTTCTTTTTGTTTTGATTTTGTTAAACAAGTTTTGTTTTTAATTTCTTTAAATTTGATTTTATATTCTTATAGTTGATTCTTATTTTGCTTTGAGATGTTTTATTTTCCGTTTAACATAAGATTTCTTAACATAAGAGATTTTGACTTTAAAAGGAAATTTATTTTATTTATTTCATAAAGGTTTACAACAGGAGAAGAGTACTCTACGGAGCTACTTGCTTCTCTAGATCTTTTACAAGGTTTTTGACATTTTGCATGTGCAGGAACAGTTCCGCGCACGCCAGTTCGATTTGCGCCACCGCAGAGCTGATCTTCTTCAGCGAGAAGTTCAGCTGCGTCAGTTTCTGCTGCGGAGTGCTGCTCTCAGCTACCGCCTTGCCCTTGCGATCTTCAGCTTTCTTGGGGACACGTTTCTTCCGTCGTTTTGGGGAAACGACCATGTGCTCCTTCAGGCCGACGATGTTCGTCTTGAACCGTTTCTTTGGAGGCTCTTCATCGGTGCTTGTCGGGATAAATTTGCCGCCGATGTAGCTGTTGTTCTCGGAGTCAGAGGTTGTCCTTGATCTCAGCGGAGAATCCATGACTGTGTGTGAGTATGCCAGTCATGAGGTTTGGTATTTATAAGCGGATGAGATGTCGCTTAAGGGTATAAGCGGTATCTCATGTTGAGGTTGGATACCTGGCAGAGTGTGCCAGAATCTTATCGTGGTAGGACCCACGGATAAGACGGAATTTCGGGGACGAAATTCTTTTTAAGGTGGGTAGTCTGTAACAGCCCGGGTAAAAATTTTGGATTTTTACCGGACTGTAGAAGTCTATTTAACGTGATTTACTGTTGAATTAATCTTGGGTAATTAATTCAAGGTAAATCGGGAGTTGTTTTTCGAAACCGAGGGTTTTCCTGCGCTCGTGATTTTCCCGTGGATTTTTCGGAACTAAGTTGGTATTTTTCGGGTTTCGAAATTTCTCGGAAAATCACACCGGAAAATAACTAAGGAGGTATCAGTTATTTTCTGGTCCGGATCGGATTCGCCCGTAATGCAGACGAATTGAATTATTAGAAACTCACATGTTAAATAGTATTTTTTTTAGTTTATAAGGAGAAGAGAACCGGTGGAGAGGAAGAGAAGAAGAGAAAAAAAAAGAGAAAAAGAAAAAGAAAGAAAAAGAAAAAAAGAAAAAAACAAAAAAAAAGAAAAAGAAAAAAAAAGAAAAAAAGAAAAAAAAGAAAAAAAAGAAAAGAAAATAAATCAGAAAATTAGAAAAAATAGAGGAAATGGAAAAAAGAAAAAAAAAGAGCCAATCAGAATAAAAAGAAAAGAAAAAGAAAAGAAAAATCAGAAAAAATAGAAAAAGAAAATGAGAGAAAAGAAAAGAAAATAGAAAAAAAAAGAAAAGAAACCCGGTAGCACTGTTCATCGTCACCCACGGGTTACTGTGCACCAGGACAATCTCCAGCAGATTTCTCGCCGCACCGCCGCCACCAGAAGCTCCGTCACGCCGTCGCGAGCTCACCCCCGCCGGCCCCGAGTCGTTCCACCGCCTGACGCTGCCTGACGCGCCGTTGACCCGCCGAGGACCCGTCGGATCTGTGTTCCTCGCGCTTCCAGCCTTCCGCCGGCGACACCGCGCCAGTTTCTCGCCGCCCCCGCGCCGCTCGTGCCGCCCAGACGTCGTGGTGCTGCTTGCGTCCTTCCTCGTGCCTTCCGCCGCCGTCGTGCTGCGTCAACCCGCTGGTAAGGTCGGGTTTCGCCCATTTTCGCGTCCGGGTCGCGCCCTTCCTGGGTTGCAATCCGGATCTTCCTTTTTTTTATTTTTTTTATAATATACATATATATACATATAAATCTGTTTATATAATTATCTCTGTTAATTAATTTCTGGAAAAAAATAGAAAATATTATTTTGGAAAATTTCATGCAATATTCTGGGTTTGGTTTAGAAATATATTCTTCAATTAAGGTAATTATATTTTGTTTGTAAATTAATACTATAGTTACATTGGAAAATATATATATGCCTTGTAAATAATTTCTGAAAATTTAATATATATATTATTTTGTCTGGAAAATTATGATTTTGTTATATGTATGTAAATATGTATTTTGTAAATTAAAAGTAATTATGTTTTGTGTAGGAAATTCAATTGTATATATATTTAGAAAAGATAAATACTATAAATATTTTCTAGAAATTATAAATAGCTTATTACTTTTCTGGAAAATTATAGTAATTATTATTTTGGATAATTGTAGTTATTTTATGGAATTATTTTGAAAGAGTTTTAATTAAAGTATAGTACCGAAATTATATTCGGAAATACGTACGGTAAATTATTTTCGATAAAAGATAATAAATAAAAGACATGTAATCGTGATGGGTTATTACGCATTTTGGGCATCATAGTATACCGATTATGTGCATTTATGTGAGTATACATTGTCTTGTGTATAGGTTTGGATATCGGGCAGTTTCCCGAGGAGCCGGCGTCGGACCGGTCATAGTTTCCGAAGTTGAGTAATCGGCCAAGGTGAGGATGGATTTCCTTCAATATGTGCCTATATTACTCGGTTATCATGTTTTGATGATTGTGCATTGTCGAATGTGCTTTTGCTGTGTTTTGGTTCGGGATGTTAATCCCGGAGTCTTGTTGGGTATTTTTGGGATGTTTATCCCGTGTTGATTTTCTGTGTTTTTTTCGGATTAAGAGTAATGGTAAATTAATGAATTGTGACAAGGATGTCGATCCTTGGTATTTTGGATGGGATGTCTATCCCGGTATTTTGGTTGGGGATGTTGATCCCTACGATTTGATTTTAATGACGATAATATAATTGTCGCGTGGTGAGTAGAGGTACGACCGGATGGTTAGAGACTGTTTTGTGGTGGCCATGATCTGGGTTCGTGTGATAAGCATGTCTATGCTTGGGATGTCTATCCCGGTTTGTTATATTTGGGATGTATATCCCTGGGTTCTTTTTGATCTGGCACCAGGAACAGGTTGATAACCTGGTACGACCCTAGCATATCCGTGACGGGGCCCGGAAAAGATAAAATTGGATAATTGGATTTTGTTTGAGTCTTTTGGGTCGGTTTTCACTTATTTTTGGACCTTGAGTATTTTAGTGTTCATATTGATTGTCTTTCCTTCGTCGGTGAGCACTTCGGACTCACCCCTCACCTGCGGGCTTTCATCCCGTAGGATGAGTTATTTTTGGTACAGGATTGGTGCATTCCAGACAGGCTGCAGCGTTATCCCTTGGACGGGCTTGGATCCATAGGTTGCATCTATTACGCATACAGTGTTAGAGAGTCTTTAAGTCTTCCGCTGTGCACTGTTTTATTATTATTGGGCCATTGGGCCGGATGAGTTTCTATTGTTGATTTTACTTTGGGCTGTTGAGCCCGTGTTTCTATTGTATACACTGTATGCTGGTTTCATTTTGGGTTGGGTTGTCACAGTTCCGGCACGTGTTTACTGTGTACGATAAATACGGGTCGGGGCGTTTAAGGGAAGGCAACCTCGGGCGGCCTGCCTCGTCGGTCTTGTTGCGACTGGACGGCGGCGATGCAAGGCATCGGGTTGCTGCGTGCGGCAAGGGTGAGGTGGAGGCGACCGGCAGTGTGGTGTGGTGATTCGGGTCGTCGGGTGTGTGTGTTGTTTATGTGTTTATTGTTTTTTTTCTTTCTTTTTTTTTTCTTCTTTTGCAGTTGGTTTTGTGGGTTTTGCAGGTGAAACAAGAAGTAAGGGAACGGTTTGCAGGGAAAAACACTTGCAGAAGATTGGTTAAGGCAGGAAAAGAAATCACAGGTTACACAGGAGAGACACGGGTGTCACAGGAAAGAGGCGGCGGCAGCCTCAATTATGCACTTACTGTGCAGCATGTGAGGCGTGTAACAGCCCGGGTAAAATTTTTGATTTTTACCAGGACTGTAAAAGTCTATTTACCGTGACTTACTGTTGAATTAATCTTGGGTAATTAATTCAAGGTAAATCGGGAGTCGTTTTTCGAAACCGAGTGTTTTCCCGCGCTCGTGATTTTCCCGTGGATTTTTCGGAACTAAGTTGGTATTTTTCGGGTTTCGAAATTTCTCGGAAAATCACACCGGAAAATAACTAAGGAGGTATCAGTTATTTTCTGGTCCGGATTGGACTCGCCCGTAATGCGGACGATTTGCATTATTGTTCACATGAGTAATAGTAAAAAAAAAACAAAACAGATTAAAGCCGGCAGAAGAGAGGAGGAGAGGAGAAGAAAAAAAGAAAAGAAAGAAGAGAGAAAAAAAAGAGAGAGAAAAGAAAAAAAAAAAGAGGAGAGGAGAGAAAAAGAGAGGAGAAAAGAAAAAAAGAGGGAAAAAGAAAAAGAGTGGAAAAAAAAGAAGAAAAAAAAAAGAAAAGAAAGGGAGGGGAGGAGCAGCGCCGGCCGCCGCCTCCTCGTGCGCCTCCACGATGCCGCCCTCGTCGTTTCTTCCCCTGCCGCGCCTCCCTCGCCTGACCTCCTCTCTCGCGCCCTCTCACACCGCCGCGCAGTGGAGATGGAGATCTAAGCGCCTGCAGACGAGCCTCCGTCGCCATCCCGTGCCGTCTGTCTCGCCCGCCGCAGCAGCATCGCCGGACGACGCGTGACCCGAGCTCTTGCCTCACCTTGTCAGCCGCCCTGCCTCGGGAGTCGCCGCCTTGCACGCCGTCCAACCGCGCCCAGCAAGCTACGCCGTCGCCGCCTTCGTTCCGATCCGTGCCGCCACCATGCTTGAGGTGAGGAAGGTGACGACCCGGTAGTTCGGTGGCGGGTCTGACCCGAACAATCCGGGTCGCGGGCTGAAAAACTGATTGGTTTTGGATTTGGGGGTGTGGGCTTCGGGCTGGTGGGCTTGGGTGTAGCTGGGCCAGCTGCATAGGCCTGCACCTGGACTCCTCTTAGGGTTGGGCTGGGTCTATGCAGAGACCTGGGCTACACTATTCGGCCCAGTCCAGATTTAAAAAAAAAGAAATATATATATATATACTTAATTATTTTCTAGAATAAAATTAATTTTGAAAAAAAATAATAAAATTACTTTGAGAAAATTATAGACAATATAATTCTGATATTTGAGCAAAATATAAATATATTTACTTTGATAAATAATTAAGTTTGGTTTTGGAAAACTATTTTTAATTGGAAAAATATATATATGTGTATTATGAAAATAATTTCTGGAAATTTACTTTATGTATTATTTTCTTTGGAAAATTATAGTTATGGAAATATATATATATATATATGTATTTTGGAAATTAAAGTTAATTATATTTTGTGTTGGAAAATAATATTACTATATATATTTAGAAAAGATAAATACTATATATATTTTCTGAAAATTATAAATAGGTTATTATTTTTCTGGAAAAATTATGATGATTATTATTTTGGAATATTATAATTATTTTATGAAAATATTTTGAAAAAGAATTTTAATTAAAGTATGGTACCGAAATTATATTCTGAAATACGTTCGGAAAATTATTTTCGATAAGAGATAATAATATCAGATAAGAACCGGGATGGGATTAATTCGTAGTTTGGCATCATAACATACTCTTATGTGCATTTTTGTGTGTGTATGTGGTCTTGTTGTATAGGTTCGGATATCGGGCAGTTTCCCGAGGAACCGGCTTTGGACCGATCGATGTTTCCAGAGTTGAGTAATCGGCTAAGGTGAGGTTAAGTAAATATTTATTTACATCCCTTGATATCAAGTTGCTGTTTGTTTACTGTGTCCAATGATGCTGGTATGATACTTTATGGCTGTGTATGGTTTGTTGTGTGATGAATTATGTTGATAATTGTTGTCATCGATGTTGTTGAGAATACTGCTACTGTTGAGTTGTTGACTATATGTGACATTGCTGGTGTGAAGCCGTGTGGCAGTGTATGGTTGTTGTGTGAGGTATTATGTTGATAATTGTTGCCGTTGATGTTGTTGAAATTATTGTTGCTGTTGATATAATTGATGATGTTGGGATTGTGGATATAAGTAAGATTATTGTAGTTGTTGACTGTAGAATTGTGTGAGTTGAGTACCGGGGGTACTATTATGTGATGACAGTATGGTATTGATTATTATCCAGACGAGCGGAGAGGCTGCGAGCCTGCT